>UCOJ01002150.1:0-15066 GCA_900474305.1 Cecidostiba fungosa
GTGCTGCTTTGATGCATTGATTTCAGAACGCATCTCCACGACGCCAGGCTCCTGATCCATTAAATGCGTGGGCGTAAAGTACAACTTTTTTACACGTCAAGTCTCGTGATTCAGGCTCAATATTTTACTTTAACTAGCTAAAAAGAGTGTGGTTTTGCAGTGCTGCTTTGATGCATTGATTTGAGAGCGCAGATCCGCGACGGCAGGTTCCTGTTCGATTAATTGCGTGGGCGTAAAGTACAACTTTTTAACCATTCAACACTCGAGACTCAGCCTCGGATTTTTACTTTAACTACTTTAAAAGAGTGTGGTTTTGCAGTACTGCTTTGATGCAATGATTACAGAGAGCAGCTCCGCCACCACAGGCTCTGCTCGATTAAATGCGTGGGCGTAAAGTACAACTTTTTTACCCGTCTAGTCTCGTGATTAAGGCTCAATATTTTACTTTAACAAGCTAAAAAGAGTGTGGTTTTGCAGTGCTGCTTTGATGTATTGATTTTAGAACGCATCTCTGCGACGCCAGGTTCCTGTTCGTCTAATGCGTGGGCGTAAAGTAAAACTTTTTTACGCGTCACGTCTCGTGATACAGGCTCAATATTTATTTTAACTAGCTGAAACATTGTGGTTTTGCAGTGCTGCTTTGATGCATTGATTTCAAAACGCATCTCCACGACGCCAGGCTCCTGATCGATTAAATGCGTGGGCGTAAAGCACAACTTTTTTACACGTCAAGTCTCGTGACTCAGGCTCGATCTTCTACTTTAACTACTCGAAAAGAGTGTGGTTTGCAGTGCTGCATTGATGCATTGATTACAGAGAGCAGCTCCGCGACCACAGGCTCCTGTTCGATTAAATGCGTGGGCGTAAGGTACAACTTTTTTACACGTCAAGTCTCCTGACTCAGGCTCGATCTTCTACTTTAACTACTCGAAAAGATTGTGGTTTTGCAGTGCTGCTTTGATGCATTGAGTACAGAGAGCAGCTCCGCGACAGCTCCGCGACGGCTCCTGTTCGATTAAATGCGTGGGCGAAAAGGTAAAGGCCTGATAGTTTAATGCACAAACACCTAAAATGAACTGTTAAACGAGGCCGTCTCTGGCGATATATTTGAGATTTTTGAGTTCTGATACTCAAATCGAGATTATGTTTTCGCTGACGGCCTGCAAATTGCTTGTTTGTTTTTTTTTACAATTTTACTGGTCGGTCAAGAAGTTATTTATGCATAGAACGTATACATTGTTTTAACTAGAATTATGATTATGAATTATTAACACCAGTTGCTTGATATATTTATCTGTATTTGCGCAAGAACATATTCTGTTAATTATTCACTATATGACCAAGTATAGTTACTGACCAGTCTTCAAGCATCTTTCATGCTTAACTTACAGTGTTATTGGGTTATTGGGTTAATGGCTTCTTTCACAACATAAACTATTAAAAAAATGTTATCCATAAAACCAAAAAGAGAGCCGTAACTAAACTTCGTAGTACTTCATTTCTCTTGAATCCATTGAAAAATAGTTCGTTACATTAACGTAGCTAGACCAGCTAACATGCCAGTGTAGTCGAAGAACATGAATTTAGTCCTTAAGCCATATAACAGCTCCACAAATGTAAAACTGAAGTTCAGTTTGAAAAACAATCATCATGGCTAGGCTGCTGGCTGCTGGCAAAAATATTTATAGAGATTTACGGTTTTAAGAGACAATATTTACGGCTTTTTATTAAAAGTCATAAAATGTTATTTATGGCTTTTATTAATCTTATCCTTTATCTCCGGTCCCTAGGAAAACTAGCACAATTCAGAATCCGCCGTGAAGACGAGCAATACTAGTTTCTCGCGTCAAAAACTAGCATAGCTCGGCACGCCCAAAACTAAAAAATAATAACGAATCCTCACTGAATTTAATATTACATTATACGCCGTTTAACAACTAGACTATCGTATTTTTTCTATTTAACATTGACTGGGTATGACTTATAATATAACTATTATCATAATTGTCAGTTATCGAGTAATATCGAGTAATATGTAATATAAGTAGTACTTATGAATAATATGAAGCCTAAAGTTGAATAGTATAAGGTCATTAATTGTTAGTGTGACAATAGTATATTTCGATACTAGTGCGAAAAAATTGATTCTACACGAGTTTGAGGTTTGTCGCCCGTGCAGAGCGAGGGTGATAATCACACGACTGTAGATTTTCGCATGTGTATAGAACGTTATTTTTCTCTACAGGCGCCCGGGAGGAAAATCGTACTTTCCGTGCAGGTGTGGAGAAAAAGCGCATTTTAAGTACACCGAGTTGTGCTATTTTTATTTTAAAATCTGAGTTATGCTAGTCTTAGTATGGGTTCGGAGATACTTTTAAGGATATTACTTACAATGTTTTATAACTATTTTACACCTTATATAGCATGTGGCATCAAGGGTTCACTTGCGGTGGTCTATCACCGGCATCGTCGATTGTACGCAGAAGAGCATGCGATGGATAATGCACATTCTGTTGATGCCTGGCAAAACCCAAGTACCAGAGCACGCTTGTTATATGCACACATGTGCCTAAAGTTCGTGCTCCGGTTTTGCAAGTACAATAATATCCTCTTATAGGCTGATTATTTACAAGACCGTTTGGCAAATAAGATATCCAGAGTTGATATCGCGTCCGGTTTCGAAATCGAGAATATATTCTCACTCTTAAGAATCCTGGTTCGGGTAATCTATTTTCGTCCCTCAATAGTTCAATTTGAAATTCCTCATTTTCCTCTCTTTGTAATTTGTCTTGCACGTACGATGGCGCTAATTCAATCTGGTAAATTCCAGCTGTTAATTCCTTTAAATATTCCACTGTCAGGATAGGGAAATCATGCAATTCGTTAGCATCGAGTCTAATCCATCTAAAAATATCGGATGTATATATATATAAACAAAGAGTTACTTTGATAAATCGATATGTACATAATGTTACATTTCGATACTATTGCGAAATTGTGATTTCAGCTTCGTGTAAACGTTTGCGCACGAGCAAAATCAGTGAAAATAGGCTACAAAATACAGGAATCTCACTTGCGTATTTATCGAACCGTATTTTTTGACACGACTTGTCCGAAGCTGAATTTTGCGTACACTTTTTCTACGCAGCGTGTGTAATCTTTAAGAAAGAAGCGTACCCTAAATAGATTTTTGTAACAAATGCACGATTTTCGCGTTTTTTGTACCTATAAAGCGTAAAGTATCTTTTTTTTACCGGTAAGCAAAACAAAAAATGTTTCTGCCCACTGACAATTTTTTTGTAAACTGCAAAGTTCGAGTTTATGAATTATATTTTGAAACTTTTGAAATTTTCCGCTTTATAATGCGTCACGAAAACTATGGTGTGCACCAAGGGCTAAGTGGGCTTCTTGACCTCGTGTGGTTTGTAGTACTTGTTTTTGAAACAGAGATGCATACACCTTCGGCTCGTGCCCAAAGCCCACTTTACGCCATTGGTACACAATATACTATTTTGTACAAATCGTGTCAAAATACAGTTCAATAAATGTGAGAGGATGAGATTACTGCCTTGGATGACCTTTTCACATTCGCTTTTTTTGTGTACAAAAGTTTACACAAGGCTGAAATCAAATTCTTGCACTAGAATCGAAATCTATATTATTTTAATATCAATTTTGCTTATTTTTCTAGAAATATTTATTAATATACACCTCTGAGCATCTCGGGCTTCTAGATCCTCAGCTTCAACTCTTATTTGGACATTATTGCGCTGTAACGCTCTCTCTTGCAATTGTCGAGCCATTGCAGGATTGGCACCATCCATAAAAATAAGAGGGTGAAACCTACAATGATCACATTAGAAATGTTTGTGATGAGTTAGAAAAAATAAATCCTTAATTTTTTTTCTTAATGCCCACCCAATTTACGTGAATAATAGTATATTTCCAAATAAGTGCGGAAGTGCGCAAAAGTTGATTCTACACAAGTATGAGGTTTGCCGCTCGAGCAAAGAAAGGGTGACAATTATACACGAGCGTAGAATCCAAAAAAAACAAGCGTATCGAACGTTATTTTTCGACACAGAGAGAGTAAAAGGCGATTGATCGCACGTGGAGCGTGCGTAAAATCGCTTTTACGCACATTGCATCGAAAAATAAATAACCATAGACGCAATGCTCAAAAAGCATTATAAGTTTCTACGTATTGAAACCAGGGTGATTGTTTAACTTAAATAACTTTGATTCTCCCTATTTATAGTGCGTTTAATCTTAAATTGTTACTCAATATGATTGATACCTGTTGATTATAGCGCCTGATATCCGATAAAAATCGCCAACATTTGGAATTACATGGATTTGTTGAAGATTGTTTAGCAATTTAAATTTTGATTTCAGATGTCCATTCCTTGCTTCAACAATCCACCTTGTTTTCGTGATAATGCGCGCTTCATTGGCATCTTCCGTGGTCAATTGACGCTCGCCTGCTTCTAATAATGGAGGCATCCAACAAACCAAACCAAACTCTTCTAGCATTGGAATCACGTCTCGATATCCTATGAAGGATCGGATTCGCATAGTATTCAAAATTGAAATGACGTTCGATACGCGTGCTTTTTTTGATTCTATAATAATTGTGTGATTGTCAACCTCGCTTCGCTCAGTTGACAAACGTCACACTTGTGTAGAATCAACTTTTGCGCACTTGTATTGAAATATACTATTTTATCACTCATTATCAAGTAGTAATAGTATATTTCGATACAAGTGTGCAAAAGTTGATTCTACTCGTGTGTGAGATTGGTCGCCCGAGCAAAGCAAGGGTGACGATCACATGAGTGTAGAATAAAAAAAAGCACGCGTATTGAAAGTTATTTTTCGATACGGGGGGCGTAAGATGTGATTGGTCGTACACGGAGCGCTTTTACGCACGCTATATCGACAATAGAGATTCGTGTAAACGAATGTGTGTGCGTAAGGCGCGATCAATCGGACAGAATATTATTATTACAACGACAATACTTTGTATATTCCCTTATAAAAAAAGCTGCGGCGAATTGCGCAGCCGAAGCTGTTGCCTGGCATGCATATTTTCTACATACTTTCTGCATACTTACTGCAAAATTTTCTACAGAATTTTTTTCACGCATGCTCGGAAAGTGCCATTTGGCGCACGCATTTGCGTGCGCAAAATAGCGAATATCCCACGCTGTGAAATTACTTCAATTACGCACGCTTCTCATGTGGCAGAATGTTGTATTGCCATTTTCCGCGCTTTGCCTCCCTCGCCTTCGGCTCGGGTGTCAAACATTCTGCCATACGACAAACGTACGCATTTGAAGTTGTTTCACGGCAAGGGTTATTCGCTCTTTCACCCACATAAATGCGTACGTCCAATAGCATATACCTCGCACTTGCGATACAAAATATTATGTGTAACTCGTGCGTCGTTGCCCATAGTGCACGCAGCCGCCTGCGTGCGCTATTGGCAACTTTCCGCACTCATTGCACAATGTACTATTCTGCAGTTTCTGCAGTTTTTTGCACAAATAATACTATAAATAATATTATTAAAGAATAAAAATTGTGTAAGTGCTAGTCCCTATTTTCAATCCTATTATCCGGATGGTACCACCTATACGACGACTCTTTTTTCAATTCCAATGTATTTTACACTATAAGTATCTAAAACTACGTCCGCTATACAGGCAGCAGGCGCGACAATTCTACACAAGCGCTGCAAGGGAAACTGCAGAAATTCTGTAGAAAATTCTGTAGAAAATTCTGCAGAAAGTATCTAGAACATATGCATGCCAGACAATAGCTTCGGTTGCAAAATTGGCTGCGGCTTTTTTCATAAGGGTTCTTTTCTCAATTTAACGTTAATTTATAATTTAAAAACCCACATTTTTACAAACCTCTATCGATAACGGCGACATCCCCTTCCTGAAACCAATTGTTGATGTCTTCATCGTTTTCGAATTCATTTCGAAGCATCGCAGCGTCATTGTTGTGAGCATCAGAAAAGTAGGGTCCATGGATATCCAAAATATAGCCATCTGGAGCAACCATGAGAGCTGGCTTTACAAGGTGCCGTCCTTTATGGAGCGAAAATGACTGGCGCAAAGCCCGAAAATTGCTACTCTTGTGGCAATAAGTGTATGTTCCGTCGATGTACGTTATCGCTACGGCATTGTCAGGTTGCGGATTGTACAATATGTTTGCAAATTCAGTGACGTGTCGGCGAATGTACTCTTCTCTTGTGATTGCATTTAATCCTATGTTTTCTAGCACAAAACGCGACATCAATGATGTCCTCACTGTAGCCACCGCCAAGCTTGTAGCTTGTCTGCTACTGTACTGAAACAGCACTGTAAGGAATTCATCCGACAATCCTTGGCGTAATTTGCATAAAAACATTAGCAAATCGGTTCTTGTTACGTTTCTGAACCCACCAGGACGAGGGACTCTGTCACAATATGTGAACAGCTCATTAAATTGCTCCTTCGTCAAACTTGTCAATGTATACATTTCTTCCTCGGAGACATCATCAGTATCGCGTAAACTTCGTTTATGAAGAGCAAAATTTCGCATTCCTTGCAAAATCGCTTGCAAATAGGCTCCCCGTATTACGCATTGCCGATTAATACTTTGCAAGCCATTTAGCAAAGGGCGCAAAATACAACTTTTCTCGTCTAGATGGTGCTCACATGATCTTACCGTTTCCGGGAAAAATATTTCGCATTCAATGAAGGCCTTTACTTTTGCTAGATCAGATAATCTATGTATATTATGTACATTATTACAGATGAAACACGAATTGTTTCGCGTTTGCCTTAATACATTTAACCTGACGCTCATTGGATTTTCTTGTATAATCCTGATTTCTCTTAAGATGTCCTGATAACAATTAAAACATATGCGAGTATTAGCATCGACATCTAAAGGAGGTCTCTCGAATCCATCTCTTCGAGCAACAGCTATCTCGCAAATCTCTACGCGCTCTTCTCCATGTATATGAAACATGTTACGTGGAGCTCCACGATTTTCGCAAATATAACATTGCAAACGATTTGCGAACGCCATTGCTAAAACGAAGAGAATACATTTTTTATTTGATTATTTAAGAAATCCCTCAAATTATGCGAAACGCAACGTCTTGCATATGAGGCAATTCACGTCAACTATACCAGTGCGAATTCTGATATCTTCAGCTCGTGTTTGCGGTATAGGCCAGTCAGTAGAGATTTAAAGAAGCGTTTCCGTGACAAAAATACTATCAGCAAACCGATTGTGCAATTATATAAAGCACTAAAATACGAAAAAAATGAGACATCGAACGACCCGATCGGATAATTAGAAACGGGGAAAAAACGAAAAAACCGGAAAATTAGGCTTTTTTTTAAATTCAACTCTGTCATATTTTAGCTGGAGCGCTAGCCTTTTGGGAAAAAGTAGTCGATAATAATTATGTACTTTATATGTGCAAAAATCTGGAACTGTCGGATACTTATAGTCGCAATAGCCATGTAAAATTTTCAGTGCGCTATTTTCCAACGAGGCTGAATATGTTACCGTAAGATATTTTAATTCTAAAAACAGATTTGGATAGTTGATGTCGCTTACTGCAAAACGTATATTCTGATTTTTCGATAAAATGGTTTAAATCAAGTAAAAACCAGTGGCTAAGCTGGCCGAATGCACGAGCGCAGTCGAGTGGTGGGGACGGAGCGGCGTTTTTTACAATTTAAAACATTTTATTGAAAAATCGGGAGCTTCGATCCCAAATTGTAACTTAGAGGATTTTCAAATTTTTTATTTAGAAATAAGATTGTGATTTAAAGTAAGGCTATGTGTACGCGTCTCTGAAGCAGTTTTCAATTGTAAAAATATCATTTAAGAAGAGAAACTTGGCAGGTATCAATCTGAAATTATAACGGAAATCAAAGGATTTTGAAGCTTTTCTAATGAAATAAGCTAGCGTTAAGCTCGAGCCCGCGATTCATCTTTGCGTAGGCGTCGCCACGAAGCGGATCCTTGATGGTTTTTTGTTGAGAAATAATACGCAAAGTAATCACGAAGCTGCATTTTTGTGCATGACGCTCCAGCTGGGATTTTATGTTTTTATATCGATTTTCCGTGCTAAAACATAGCTAAAAAATTATTCAATACATTTTTTAATGATGTATATTTTCCTCATGCAGAAGAACTGCAAAAACTATTATCTCGGAAACATTCACATATTGGTTTTTAGCGCGATAACGGGAAAAGTCAGAAAATCTGAATGCGTGATCCAAAGCTAAGGAAAAATACATTACAAAAATGTATTCAATAAATGAATAAAAATGTTTTGGCACGGAAAAGTTGAGTTAGAAAATGAATAACCAGGCTTCAATTGCACCACGCTGTGCGAAAACACGTCGGCGCGTAATACAGAATATAAAATACAAGCGACTTTAGACGCGCTTCGCGCGTTCTATATTTTCTCGATTTTCACTTGAGGTTAGAAATTCAAAAATTCACAGAGATCGCGAGCGAAAATGAATAACCAATCAGATAACGAATAGAATAATTATCATGACTTTTTTAGAGTAAGATATCGTCATGTTATATCTTGCATAATTTGTTATAAGGCAAACACGAGTAAAAAATAACAAGATTTGGCACTCAAAGAGTGACTTCCTTTATGATCTTCTTGATGCCAATTTTCGTACCTCATGAAACACCTTGGGACCGCGACGCGCTTCTCAATACCTAAATCGTTGATGATCTCTCCGAAGTGCGCCAACGACTGCAGAGACTGCTATCATTGGCGTTATTATCTGATACTATAAACGTAACCAATCAAAAAGCGAGCCCTCCCTCAATCAATGTGATGTAAATTTTCGTATCTCACCAAAACACGTCGAGACCGCAACAAGCTTCTTAATGCCGTTTAAGCCATTTCACTACGTTTCTATGACGTTTTAAGTACACAGTAAAATATCCGGGTTACACCAGGGAAGGAGACTGCGATCTTATCTCTTGCTCAATTGACACTTCTTCTGCTTTTATTAATAGCAGTTAACAACATACAGTTTCTATGGTAGCCGCAGCCGCAAACAGACATTGAACTTTCTCGAAAGTCTATTTACTCTTAATGGCGACGTTCGAAAAAAGCCAACACACGACCACTTAAAATCAGAAACAAATCTGCGCCACGATTTAGAAATAATGCATGCAAACTTATTGTGCGAAAATGATTTTTTGAAAATCGCAAGCAAAACATCCATCTGAAAAGCTTTGAAATGATGTGAAAAACTATTTAGGAGCGCCAACTCCAAAGTTTTTCATTATAATCTGTATATAACTAAGTCTAGGACAATTGGTTTGAACATTTTTGCGGCAGTTTAATGATTATATATTTGAACCCCGAAAAATGTTAAGGGGCCTCCACACCAATATATATGTCATATATATATAGATATAATGACTGGGCAAAACCTGGGTGATTTTGCGCCATTAAATCTTAAAAAAGAGGCATTTCTCAGCGGGGAAAAAATACGGACATGTTTCTTGGCCCAAAGAAAGAGCGCTGAAGCGAGCTTATGTCATTGGGTTTATTTAATTTTGTATAAAAAATCTGCGAAATTCAAACAAATTTTTCCGGCATGAGCTGTCGAAAACATTTGAATATGACGGAATCGGATGCGCATAACCCCGCTTTTTACTTCTAATTCAAAGTAAAAAGAAGGGTTAATGCTTTCCCAGCGATTCGCTATTTCCCAGCGAGTTTTGGAAAAACAGCGGGCTCCTCTCCGAGGGTGTCGCTGCTGCGAAAATCGCACGAGCTGACGAGCCTTTTTGGAAGGTTTTTGGAGCTGGAGACTCGTGCAGCCTCCTCGCTCGAATCCCAAGCTCCTTATTGCCCGAAATTCGGAAAAACGGCGAGCTGTCGTCTGCGGGCGTTGCTGCGGTGGAGATCTGTCGAACTTTAGAGCTTTTTTAGGTGGTGTGTCGCGATGGGCGCTCGCGCAGCCTCGCTGCTTCAAACACAAGCGTCTCAGCGAATTTTGGAAAATCAGCGGGCTCCTCTCCGAGAATCTCACTGCTGCGAAGATCGCATGATCTGACGAGCTTTTTCCGAAGGATTTTGGAGCTGGAGACTCGTGAAGCGTCCTCGCTTGAAACACTAGTTTATTTTTTACCGATATTCTGAAAAACAGCTGGCTTTTGCCTTCGAACGTCGCGGCAGCGAAGATTGCTCGATCTTAAAAGCTTCATTATGTGGTGTGTCGGGCTGGAGGCTCGCGCAGCCTCGCCGCTAGAATCACAAGCCTATTTTCTACTAAAATTCGAAAAAAACGGCGGGCTAAAATCTGCGGGTGTATCTGCTGTGAAAATCTCGCGATCTAATGAGCTTTTTTGGGTGGTGGGTCGCCCTAAAAGCTCGCGCAGCCTCGCTGCTTCAAACACAAACGTATTTCCCAGCGAGTTTTTGAAAAACAGCAGGCTTCTCTCCGAGAGTGTCGCTGCTCCGAAGGATTTTGGAGCTGGAGACTCGTGCAGCCTCCTCGCTCGGAACACAAGCTAATTTTTTACTGAAAAAAGCGGGCTTTTGCCTTCGGACGTCGCTGCTGCGAAAATCGCTCTATCTTAAGGGGCCTCTAGGGCAACATTATATGTTGAATTTTGTATATAGTAAACGGGAAAAACAAGGGTGTCTGCGTCATTGGATTGTCCTAAAATAAGCGTTTTTAGTAATAGAAAAATTACGAGACGATTCGTTATTGTAAACTCTTGGCTAGGAAGCGAGCTCAAGTAATTTCTGACTCCCGTTATTTCATGAAAAATCTTTAAAATTTTCCCCGCTTGATCCGAAGAGAAACATTTGAACTTGTCACCGATATAGATATAGCGATACATAACGAGAGTCAGAAATTAGAGCTCGCTTCCTAGCCAAGAGTAAACAATAATGAATCACCTCGTATTTTTTAATTGCCAAAAACGCTTATTTTAATAAAATCCGATGGCGCAAACACACCCTTGTTTTTCCCATTTACTATATACAAAATTCAACATATAATGTCGCCCTAGAGGCCCCTTAAGAGCTTCATTATGTGGTTTGTAGCGCTAGAGGCTCGTGCAGCCTTGCTGCTCGAAACACAGCCTTTTTCCCTTAGCAAGTTTTCGAAAAACAGCAGGCTTTTCACTGCAGGAGTCGCCGTTGCAAAGATCTCTCGATCTGACGACCATTTCATGGTGGGGTGTCGCGCTAGAGACTCGTGCCGTATCACCAGCGAGAATCCCGCGTGTAATCTATTACCGTGAAAAGCTCTTCAGATCAAATGATCTTCGCAGTAACTGCACCTAAAGAGTAAAACCTGATTTTTTATACAAGAAAACGGATTTGTCAACAGTGAAGTTGTACGACTCATTCGTGCGATTAACTATCCTGAAAAGCTGAATTGATGGAGAGTTCCAATTTTTTTTGAAAGAAATTAAAATTGATTATTTATGTTATTTATTTCTTTAAGAATATCAACCATAATTCGATTGCGATGTAATGTAAAAGTCAATAGTCAATTTATTGGCAATTATCACAGAACCAATCACTCTTTTCAACTTCGGATATTTTAGCTAAGTTGATCTTAACGCAGGTGCAATGATACCAGATCAAGCATGTATCGCACTGGACTGCGTTGTTGACAAGTACCCGTTTGCATTTTCCGCAAGTGTACTTATTGATCTTCTTTTTAGAGTGCACTAAAAATTTTAGTTTTTCAAAAGCATCGATTTTAAAAAAATGTTCTAAAATACTGATGTCGATGTCATCGTCTTGAAATGCTTCCGATATACTTGAAATTTTCTCAATTTGGTCAATATTTATTGAATTCCGGCCGTAAAAAACGTCAACTATAAACTCTTCGGTGAATTTCAGCCATTTAAGCATAGATTTAGCTTTGTCTACTAAGCACATGTCCCGAAAGTTATTAATTTTGGAGTTGTTGAAATGAACCAACGTATTCTGAAATTTATAAAACAGATTTTTCTATAAATTCTATTGTATTATATTTTTATTTGATGATTGAAAATTAAAAGAAAGAAAACAGAAAATATGCACAAAATAAATATATGTTAAATAGATAATCCATGAGTCTATGCATAATCGTGAATAATCATCATTATGGCAACCAAAAAGCCGCTACGTTTGATGAATGGGGAATGAATGCGTGTGCGAATGTGCAGGTCAGGGTGCGGAGCGCGACTCCAATGTACTGATTCTGCAGGGATGAATGCGTGTACGAATCAGGGTGCGGAGCGCGACTCCAATGTACTGATTCTGCAGGGATGAATGCGTGTACAAATGGGCAGGACAGGGTACCTAGCGTCGATCTACAATTTAGTCTAACAAAATTATTATGTAATTTTAAATCTATTTTTTACGTACTTTAATAATACGGTATCCTTTACAGACGTCTGGAAGTTCCAAGTCTTTATTGTCCCTGTTAGCAAGAAATTGGTTTCTAACGTAACTCTTCGCTAACGAAAGACCATTGGCCGGTGCTTTTAACCCCCATGCATCTGTCATAATCTTGTTCAAAAACTCAACTGTATAATTTGGGGTTTCCAATGACAAATTCTTCACAACATCATAAAGCGTAATTTTATTCCAAATATCAGTACTGTGTTTATCCAAAAGAATGATCGAATGTGGTTGGTTCTTGCATAACCTATTTCATTATAGGATTCTCAGAGAAATTATATGATTCATGAATTTTACTGATATCAATAAAGATTTTAAGATATTTACTCAATATGACGCAATATTTCTTGCTTGTGAACAGCAATGAAGTCCCTCATCTGCAGTGTTTCATTACGCGAGGCTGGCCGCGCAAAAACACTTTTGTAAATACTGCGTAAGAATTCCGAGGAACGAAAATCATACTCATCTTCGTAAGAAGCTAACATTTCGATAAGACACTTGTACTTCTTTGGATTCGTTTGTAAGCGAAATGTTACAGATCTTCTTGTAGACATATTTGATAGAATACGTCGTCTGACAGTTTAGCTCTCATAAAAATAAGCTTTACTCATAGACAATTAAAGATAACTTCACGAACATTCTTATAATCAATAAATATTTTCCGATTAAGGGGATGTGACTACGCCGCTACAAGCTCGGTTTTTCATTACAAGCTTTATTAGAAAAGTTTTATGTAAAATTAGATTTTAAGGTTGGCGCTATAATAGCGTGTAATCGCGTGAGTACGTGTAAACATCTGTTCGTATTTCCAAGATTTTAGAAAAATTAAAAGTCCGATCGAAATTTCCCTTGGTAGAATGATTTATTAAACCTAACACTACAGCGCTACAAGCTTGGTTTTTCATTAAAAGTTTTATTTAAAAAGATATATGTAATAGAAAAACAGTATTTTTAGCCGTCACATCCCCTTAACCCACACATTTTATATAGTAATTTAGTTCATGAAAACCAATAAATTATTGATATATTGAAACACTGGGATCAAAACTGCTACAAAACGATTATATCGGTTAGATATCGATGGCTGAGTGGAAAATGCTCTATCTCGGCTGCCGGTAGAAGCACTCTATCTCGGGACGAATTTATTTTCAAGACTATTCTTTTTTATCCCAGATACTATTAATTTTCTGCAATTGTGTTATAGTAGTCCTGTGTACATTAAAACAGTGTACAGGACTCCCATAACGAAATTCCTCGGAAAATCATTCTCCGAAACAATCATCGCAGCGCGATGGAGTCAAATTACAGTAAATTAGGCATGTCACATAAAATACCCATCATCATATCTACGGTTTAGAGGTACGACCGGCTATCTCGCAACACGCTTAAAGAACCAGCTATCTCGCAGCCTGCTTAGAGAACCGGGTATATCAAAAGCGTAATTTTTTTTCTCAAATAATGTAGTGGCAGCCTTGGACTTTGGAAAAAGATTTACTATAAAGTATAGATAATAATTAAATATGGTGGCTAATCTATTAGACATTTTTAGGTGCACGTGATTACCCTATAAGCATGAGTTACAAATACACAAACATCTAGACCCGATAAGAAAATATTTTTATAATTGTGTGATCATACGCTTTATTAATAAATGTCCACATTATATATTGATAACTCATAGTTTTCAATGGCATAAAAAAGTTCGCAAAATTGTAGATGTAGATCCAACTCTACCTCAAAGAAGAACGTATAATCAGTAGCTTTTTTAAATATAACAAAGATTGCGGCGTTTGCCTCTTTTAAACTGCAAATGGAACCATCGGTGCAACGCTGCAGACCCACATTCTTCTCAGTAAAAGTGAAAAATCGAGGCTGAGACTCGAGCGTTAACGGGTAAAAAAGTTGTACTTTACGCCCACGCATTTAATCGAACAGGAACCTGGCGTCGCGGAGATGCGTTCTGAAATCAATGCATCAGAGCAGCACTGCAAAACCACACTCTTTTCAGCTAGTTAAAGTAAAAGATTGAGCCTGAGTCTCAAGCGTTGACTGGTAAAAAAGTTGTACTTTACGCCCACGCATTTTATCTAACAGGAGCCTGACGTCCCAGAGCTACTCTCTGTAATCAATGAATCAATTCAGAACTGCAAAACCACTCTCTTTTCAAGTAGTTAAAGTAAAAATACGAGACCGAGTCTCGAACGTTGAATTGTTAAAAAGTTGTACTTTACGCCCATGCAATTAATCGAACAGGAACCTACCGTCGCGGAGCTGCGCT
The DNA here is from genome assembly GCA_900474305.1 of Cecidostiba fungosa. Lineage (NCBI taxonomy): Eukaryota > Metazoa > Arthropoda > Insecta > Hymenoptera > Pteromalidae > Cecidostiba > Cecidostiba fungosa. The sequence continues at coordinate 14,742 of UCOJ01002150.1, forward strand.
CTGAAATCAATGCATCAAAGCAGCACTGCAAAACCACACTCTTTTTACCTAGTTAAAGTAAAATCTTGAGCCTTAGTCACGAGACTTGACGTGTAAAAAAGTTGTACTTTAAGCCCACGCATTTAATCGAGCAGAGCCTGTAGTCACGGAGCTGCTCTTTGTAATGAATGCATCAAAGCAGCACTGCAAAACCACACTCTTTTCAGCTAGTTAAAGTAAAATATTGAGCCTGAATCACGAGACGTGACGTGTAAAAAAGTTGTACTTTACGCCAACGCATTTAATCGATCAGGAGCCTAGCGTCGTGGAGATGCGTTCTGAAATC
>UCOJ01002151.1:0-15093 GCA_900474305.1 Cecidostiba fungosa
TATATATATATATATATGTCCTTATTTTTTTTAAATTATAAATAACTAACACAGTTGATATATCTCATTCGAAAAGATTCTTTATAATAATTTTCCTGAATTATTAAATGGTCACCTAAAAATTCAGGTACTAATATGCACTCTGATATATTGTTTTAAAAAAACTTCAGCGAATAACATATCCGACATTATTTGATTTGAATTCAGCTCTAATTAACATTGTTTATTTTAGAAAAACTATTTAATATTACAATATACTTAAAATACGTTAGTGATCTCTGCAGATTTCATTGCAGATCTTCATAAGATTATCAATGATGAGGTCTGATACAAAGTGATTTCCATCTCATCAGCACTCAAGCCAGTTACTGTCGATGCCCAAATCTGTCATGGTGGTGCTATTTGCATTGTAATGTAGTTCAGCGTGTAATTTTTTCAGTATATACTTGTTTAATTAGCCAGAAATAAGCTGTCGTAACAGTTTTTACTTGACTGTCTTTGTTCGGCTATTTACCATGAATTTTATGGCTCAAGCGCCAAAATGTAGATATAACTCAATATATTGTATTAACATTCCAAAACAAATTATCATGTAAAATTTCAGCTCTCTAAGTATGATAGTTTTCAAATAAGAGTAAATATAAATTTGAAAATTATCGTATTTAAGCAGCTGAAATTTTACATGATAATGGATTCTTAAATATATCACTTTGTTTTATACACTTTGAGTAAGAATATTAAGTGGGCTTTTTTAGATAAAATGTAGAGTTTGCAGTCCTTATGTACCAAAGACGAGTACTGCAACCTGTCAACCACACGAGGTCAAAAAGCTCATTTAGCCAATTAATTGACAGTGGATTTTACCCGATTCAAACAATTGTAAATTTTACTGCAAATATTTGTTTTCAAGAACAAATTCGGTAGATTTACTGATAATCGGTAAATTACCGTTCAGGCGTGAGAATAACCATGCGACAAAACGTATCGCCGATAATGTAGAGCTCGACCTTTTGATATTTAATGTACGGTAACAGCGTCGGTAACGTAGAGCTCTACCTTTCGATATTTAATGTGTGTTATTTTGATGAACGGCGAGTAGATGTCAGCACAATTTCATATCTTCACGATCCTTTATTGCAAGTGTATCAAATCATTTGTTACTTATTATAGCTTCTGTCGCAACGCTCAATTTAAACATCACTTTTTCAATAGAAGTGAATCTGAAATTTTTACGCTAATTCCAATTATGAATATCTAGCAAGCGCTCTGCTTATCTGCATGTGTTAAAAACGACAGTTTATAAGTCATAAGGTAGTATTGATTACAGTGGCAAAAAAAAGTTTTTCAACACGTTAATCGGCTTGAAAAGCAAGCTTATCGAATACTAATGAATTCTTCAAACTGATTACGCATCCGGCGCTGCCGAAAGACTTTTAACTTGGAAGCTCTTTATAGGCAGTCTTGCGGGGCCCTCTCTCACAAAAAATCTCTCAACTGACCGACCACTTCAAGATCGTAAATCAAGAAAAAATTGGTCCTAAAAAGCCTGACGAGAGCGAAAAAATGAGCTGAGAAAGGCCAATTATAGAAGAGAAAAACGAGCCCCTCATTCGTTGGCTATATTATATGATATTGCGAAGCGAGAAGCCGCTCTCGCTTAAATAATATTTGTCTTCATCCCTATAATTAATTCAGGGAATACGCGCTAAACATGTCAATCAGTCTTAATCATCTCGGCGGCACACGAGAGTGGCCGTGTATAACTGCGGATCAGTCGTGTCCGTTCGTTCCAGTCAAGATTCTGAACTAATGTGAAATAAATGCCAGCGGACACGTCTCATCAGACATTATACATTCTCGAATCACACGAAATTAATCACGCTCACATAACGATTACTGAAAGAGAAATTTGCCCGCAGCCTACTCCTCGTGCGCGCGGCTAAAAAATGATCCGTCAAGCAGAGCCGCTTTATTACAATATTACGAGTGTGTGCGTTGTCGATTTGAAAAGAAAATAAGTCTCGGCTGGCTTGGCGCATACACATAAGAATAACGTATATAGTGTCCGACTGCTTGCTGAGAGCCAAGACCGCGCGCGGATCACTGCGTGAAGTGGCGGCTCGTGGTGGTCCAATTTGTCTCGGGCCTCGATATTGTTACAAGCTCATCGTTAATAATACGATCCACGGATCATTTATCTCGCCGCATCTTCTCTCTTTCTCTGTCTCCGAGCGAGAGACCTTTGCAGCGACCGGCGCGGGTGTCCGTCTCCGAAAGCAGCCGCTCGCGCCAGGTATATAATTTAATCTAACATTTATAGTTCCACTCTCCCTCTCTCTCTCTTTCGGGATGACTATATAACGCGGACCACCGCCAGTCGTGTTTTGGTCTTATTTACAAGGCCGTCGACGCGTGTTGGTTAGCCAGCCGCAGCCGTATAGACGCTGCAGCAGATAAGCCCGGCGACTCGTTATCGCCTGCCGAAAATCCCATCAGGCACTATTATTTTTAAGACTCTTCCATTAAAGAGCTGCTCCTGCTATCGACGGATTTTTCTCGCGCGTTTTTCCCTCCGCCACGTCGAACCTTACAAATTGCTTATCGTAGCTGTGTGTTGCCAGCTTGTTGTTGGGCCATCTCTTATCTCTATACTCCTCGAGCCTTTTTCTGTCATGCTTTTTAGATCGTCTCTTCTTCTTTGCTTTCCTACTTCTACGCTCTGTTTGGAAAAAAATTGCTGTGTCACGCTTTGACGACAGTGTGATGTTACATTTTGTTTACATCAACGCGAGATCGATCTCTACAGCACAATATATAGTTTGGAAATTCAAACAGAGACTGATCTACAAATTAGACATCAGTTTCATAAATTCGACGATGATGCTGTATAATTATCCCTAAGTATATATATCATATAGAAAGAGAAAAAAGGCCCACGAGATAAGTTATGACTAAGATCGAGTATATATTAATTGAATTAGGTAGTCCGTGATAACCATCACCGCGTGTTTACTCTTTGTTGAACAACACCCGAACGAGTGATTCACTCGGAAAGATAAATTTGAGCTGCATATAACGGATTGAAAAGTTTTCGAGGAACGACAGTTAAAAAAGCCAATCTTCTATATAATACCATAATCGCGGCGACGCGGGACCATCATCATCTCCAGATTTCCGATAAAATAAAAATTTTCCTCCGCCCCGTCCCGTAGTAGCCCGTTTTTTTTTCTCCGAAGCGTATATTGGCCCACATTCCTCTAATTGATATAATTGTATAAGAGAAGCGAGAATAAGGAGGCGGGCATCGGGCCGAGAGAGAGAAAGGCATCTGTAAAAAAAAAGAGAAGAGCAGGCTGCGGAAAGCTTAGAGCTCGCACGGCGCCCCCCGCTGTGTAATATATAGGAAGCGAGGGCAGCATCTCTCGATGTCTCTCTGGGCCGGGCAGCGCTAACCTCCCATAATTGATACGAATGTCTTTCGGGCCCGCTCGAGAACATCGTCGGCGGTGCGTTTCAAAACAAACGCCGCAAGAGAGAGAGAGCGGCTCTTTGGAGTCCGCAAAAATCGCTGTGTATATAAATATCTATGTAGTTCGCAAGCGTTGAATTTATCAGCGAGTATCATGTGTATTATATATATTAATTATATAGAATCTCCAAGTCAGTTGGATACTCGGATCTATTTCTGGGCCAGTTTGGAATCCGCCGAGGTATTTGTCTGTAATTAGCATCCGCGACTCGTCGGACTCACGTTAGGCATTTGAGAAGAGATAGAGAGAGAGAGAGAGGGAGAAAGGAGAGCTACTTCGATGAGAGACGAATCGGTCGCTTTGCTTATTCGGCTCTCTGCGCAAAACGAAAGGAGCGACGTTAAAAGGACAGAATTGCAGCACGTGTTCGGGGAAGCCGCTCTCGCCAAGTAATTAGTTAGTCGATCACGCGTCGCGAGCTCCGAATTACACTGGCGCTGTGTACGAGAGAGCGCCGTATACCGGGTAATTAGTACTTACAGATGCACTCGCGCGCTCGCTCGCTCGCTCGCTCTTAATGAGCCTCTGCGAGTTCCGCAAGAATCACGCCATTAGGAAGTCCCCGATCTCCTCGGCTCCCCTCCGCACCTACACTGCATCTGTGCGCGCAGCCTTTCTTCGGGCGTCAGTTGTATGTATATGCGGATGAATTGTGCTTTTTTCCTTTCTAAAAATAAGTCAATGCTGAGTTTTTATAAAGTGCCTAATGTCTGTATACTGCTGGGCTACTTGCATACACTCTCTTATAATGTGGATGAAAATTTTACATGGATTTATAAATCGTAATTGTGCGCTTGCAAGACAGTATATAAGTCTTTACTCGGCGTGAGACTCGTGTGGAACAGGAAAAAACGTTTGTAAATTAAAGCGAGAGAGAGAGAGAGAGAGAGAGAGAGAGAGAGCGAAGCTGTCAGGAATTAGTGTTTTCGAAACGCCCTTGCAAACACCAAAAAAGAGTCAGCGCAGCGCGGCTACACTGCAGCAAAAACCGTAGGTGTTTGAGGTCGGCTCTCCCCATCCCCCAAAGCGCCAACGCGGCATTAAAATGCAAACACGCGGAGAGAAAGAGAAAAAGAAGCGGCGCAGCAAAATAAAGAGCAGCTCGTTCGCATATATTGCAATTTAAGAAGGGCCCGCGAAGCGAGAGATTACGATCTAAGTATCCGCCAGAAACAAATGCCGAACCCGAGGCCTTTGTCGGCTTGTTGCATATTATCGACACCTGCGCTCTTGCGCTGCAGATATACACCTCTATCTGATTCACAATATAATATCTCTTTCTCTCTCACCGTATATGTGTGTACAGATAGTTCACTCGCGGTGTGTATTACGATGTAGCCGGGTATATGATTAATCGCGTTCGGCTCGAAGAGCCGCGATATGTTCCGCATTCTTGTTGCTCGAATCCTCTTCTCGCTGATGCTCGATGTAATGTGCGTATACGAGCTTGCGACTAGATTATAGAGCCGACGCCGCCACCGACGCGAGGAATTACATTACAAGTACTCGTGGAAATTACCAGGCTCAATTGACATCGATAATTTCTCGGCCGCATTTTGATGCTCATTGAATGTTTTTTCTTTTCTTTTTTGATGCGGCTGTTGAGAGGATCGTGAACAAGCGTGTAGTTTGCACGAGAGAGCTTTTTCGCAGCCGTTGCGGGAGAATGCTACAAGACGAACAAGACATTAATTGCCGGGGCTCGCATTGCTTGTCTTGCGATTATCTTTGAAGACTTCATTCATTCATATTATAATATATTGTGCGTGCGTTGGGGATTTAATTTCAATGAGATTCTTTGGTAATAGGACGTATTTATCACTGACACTGCTTCACCTGGGAGCGAGTGCAGTGTATCTCGTTGAACTTATATTATAATGAATTAGAAGATGATACATCGTCGCTCCTAACGAAAAGACCTATTTTAAATTAGCATTTTAAACGCACTACACTAGCAAAAATTCATTGAGGTCCTAATCAACTCGAGAACACAAGTTAATAAGGCCCTAAATAAATTTATATTATTTAAGATCTGTGAAAATGTAGATTTTAAAAAGGCTATTTTTTAAATGTATTAGTTTTCGATAGGAACGTTGATATAGATACTGCCAAATTACGCTTGGCATTTTATCAATTTATTTTCAAACTTATATATTATATTCTATATTATAAAATGCTATTATATTATAATCAATCATCTTAAATTTTTAGTTGTTTTTTTATCAACGAATTCTGTTACAATTTCCACAATAATTTCTTCGTCACTTTTTCCAGATCGTCAGAATATATCCTAGATAGGGAATTATCAAGATAAACTTTTTCCACGCACACGGGTGAGAAAAGTCCAGACGCATTTTACCGAGGTCAGTGTACACAAAGAATTTTATTTCTCGGGTCCAATTGTAAAAAATTAAGATCTTACTCGACACCATAAATGCAATCGAGCAAGTGTATCAATGGAGTCGCACACATACAGCGCAGGTACAAATCGAATTCCGATAAATGTCCATTGAATCGTGTTATTAATTCCTAAGTATCTACTCCATAAATCCCAACTATTACACAGCGCATTCCCAGCTCTGCCTTGAAAAAAGAACAACAACAATAAAAAAGAAAATCGATTCAGCACGCGAGTATAGTCGCTACAATTTCGGTGTCTGTTCTCCACAAAACGAGCGCCTTCGACACTCGAGTGGGTATTTTATTCGACGTAAATCAGAGAAAAAAAAGCGAAAAGGCAAGTGTTCAGCGCGCGGCAGCGTAAAAAGGCATAACTCATCGATTATCGAATTAGCCGTGTTACGGAGAATGGAGAAGACGCCTGGGAAACGCCGGGAGCTCCGTGACCCAGAAATCACAAGACGTATTTATATATACAGCAGGTGGATTCCTAATGAAATCGTGTGCGCGTTCGAGTCGTTCGCACGTGGGAGTATTAGTGTGGCTGAAGCGGGTATAAATGCAGTGTACACAAGGCAACGAATTTTCCGGACGATCGAGCGGGCTGCTGGAAAAGACGCTATACACGCGCAGGTAGGGATTATTTCCCACTCGACAATGGGACCGACTACTCGGGAGAAGACGGAGAGAGAGAAAGAGACATATATACAGATCCTAATCGGCCGAGTAGAGCCCAGGACTAATTTGTACCTTCATGGTTTATACGTCGTCGAGAGCTACGTGTAGGCGGGGCGGGAAAATTAAACATTTTTCTCCCGATGCCGTCGTTTGTCATCGTTTTAAAGATCGCTCCGAAATTTATCTGTATACTCTCGTCTCGTCGGCGCTATAAACGAATCTGACGATAATAATAACGTTACATAGCGGCTCGCGAATATAATAAAGAGACAAAAAGAGTTTCCCTGACTTCCGCGTGCAGATTATTCGAAAAAGGGAATTGGCTGATGCTGGGTGGCCGGCGCAAACGAGCGGATCACTACGTCATATCGGTTCGAGCAATCGGCTCTCTCTCTCTCTCTCTCTCTCTCTCTCTCTCAGCGGCTGCCTTTGACGAGGATGACTGACTCTAATCCGCTCAAGTTAGACAAACAAATGACAATGGAGAGATGGCTATCGGTAAAACCCGACCTCGCTCTCTGCCCTCGTCGCACGCGGACAAGAATGAAAGATCCGAGAGTGCTATAAGCGAGCTCTCTTTCTTTCTCTCTCTCGCTCTCTCGCTCGTGTGCTTGCAGGTGGCTCTAACGACGTTAGGAGCCCTAATGACTGATACGACACGCTAATTGGCATTAAGCTGCCGTAGACTCATTCCCTCTGCTGCGCGCATGCTGGAGTAGATCTCGTTTGACTCTTTTTTTTATTTTTCTTTTTGTTCTTTGAGGGCCAAGCTCGTTGCCTGATTTTTGAACGCGTGGGGAGGATATCGTTTACCGACGGCAGCTTTATACTTGACTGATGTGCTCGTGGTTCAAACGTACAAATGTCAACGACACCGAGGGCTTAATTAGACAGACAGAGGGGAGAGGGAGAGAAGTCGTCAGACCGAAAACAAAATTTTTCCCGGCTATGCGGTACGCGCTCACCTATAATGAGATCGTATCTTTTACCGGAGTTATGCTGATTGTGCTGGTTGATTAATGCTGCGCTCGTCCTCTCTCTTACTCTGGCTTTTCAAAAGTCACTGATTTCATTATAACGTCCCTTTTTTTCATGAAATTTCGGGAGCTTCTTAATGAAGAAATCACTCCTTTCGGCTTTCGTGAAAGAGTTTGTTATTAATGTTTCGTGAGGTATGACAAACCGATGCTTACAACTCGCCCGACGTGTTTAATTATTAAAAAAAAATACTGTAATACACAGTGACACTGCAGCTGCGGAGATTGTTCTGTGTAGCTATATTATATATCGAAGAGTAAGTTGCTTATTTCAACGAGAACAGCCGCACTACACAGAGTATACAAGTATATCTAAGGCAATAGTCGACGTCCCGTGTACAAGGAACACACTGCGCGAGGAGCGAAAGGAGTCGAGGACACAAGCGCAGAGATAGATTACAGCCCGTAAAAAAGTGTAAAACAGCCCCGACTATTACAAGAAAGTCGAGTGTTCCGCGACTGCGAAGCGATAAACATTTATCGCATCGAGAGCGCGCTCCGAAAATTTATCGGCATATTTTCCATTTTCTCGACAACACACGAGATAGTGTATATATATAATTTGTGTGTATATCCCATCGATGCGGCTCTCCGTGTCTCGCTTATATATATAAACACACACACAAATTTTTTTTTCATTCAATTGAAATACACTCTGCTCTGCATCTCCCCCCGTCGGCTCTCTGTCTCCGGCGCAGGTATATAACGTAATCGTGCGTGTCCTTTTCCCGAAGACGGCGCTACTCGTAAATACGAGAGAGAGAGAGAGGGCTGCACGGACACAAAGAGCCAGAGAGAGAGAGAGACGTCTCAATCCCGGCGCGCCTTGGAGGGTCGAGAGCCCCGCGAAAACGTCTCCGCGAGAAGGGAGGAAGCAGGAGAAAGAGGAGAGAGAAAGAGAGGCTGCAAAAGGGGTACCACACACCGGGCCTCACAGATCACCCTGCTATCGGGCTCGGCAATCTCTCGCGGAACCGAGCAACGAGATGCGCTTTTTACTCCTCTTCCTCTCTACGCTATATACTCCTCACGCTCCTCCCCTTTCGCGGTATCTCCTCCTTTTCTTCGTTCCTCCTATATACCTATGCCTTATACTCTCGTTGCTTCCAGCTCCCAAAGACTTGCTCTGCTGTGTGTTGTTCTCTGATCCTCTTTCCGTTCCTTCCTTTCGACGACGACGACGACGAGATTTTCAGAAGGTATACACACTTGCGAACCCCTTGATATAGGCTTTTCCTCCCTCTTGAGACTTCATCCGCTTGACTTTGAGCCTATTGATCAGGGGTGATGAAAGAGGCTCTCGTGAGAGTATCGTGGAACTTGCGAAAGTTTTACGGGAAACATGTAGAGAGAGAGAGAGCTCGTTAAAAATTTTAAACTGAGTTTAAATATAAATATGATGCAAATTTTTAAAGAAGTAATAATCAGCTTTGTTCTTGAATCAAGAAAGTCGTTATACTATAACCATTGAATTATTCGTCATTGTGAATATAATCTAGTCGTAACTGGAAATAGATAATACCTATTAATGATGTATTTCCTATCAGATTTACCAATGACAAAATTGTCGACAGAGTCTATAACCCCGCTTTATTATTGATAATAGCACGCCTGGTTACCAGATAACTTCATCACAGAAACTTATTCACATGTACCTACTATTAATAACAAATCCACCTTTCTCCGAAGCGTAAAAAACTTGTAATAATTAAACGCGAAACACGTATTAAACAGCAATATTCGATCACTAACGATTTTCCTCTTTATAAATCTCTCAGTAGTAGCAGCAGCAGCGGCAACAGCAGCAGGAGCCAGGCAAGAAGTTTTTCAGGTTTGATGGCTTATTTAAGATCGGAACGCTGCACGCTGCCTGCAATTCGTGAGGTACACGCTATCGCTCTCGGGCTCTCCAATATGGCTGCAGCAGCGTCGTCCCTCGCGCGCGATTGTAAAGACAACATATTTCCGCGAGTGGCCTTTTGTGTCCAAGAGAGAAAGAGAGAGAGAGAGAGCCTCGACTCGAGACTCAACACAATCGCGGCTGCTGCTGCTGCAGCCCGTATATTTCATGCGAGAGTCGTGCATCCTTATGTCGATACATAAAAGTGCTCACTTCTATTCTTGAAATTCATGTGTCGGAGCCGGTAATTGATTTATCACGCATACCGATCTTCCATACGTATAGTACCTGTATTATTATATTATATACCCGAGGAGTCTCTTATAATACAGACCAGGTTATTTCGCATTATTAATATCGTATACTTTTACACGCTTTCATAAAAATTTGAGATTCATTCAATCGGGCTATTTTTTCGAGAAAAGCCAGTCGTATAGATCAACGAACTCTATACACAGAGAGAACAAAGTGATGGATCGATCGTCCGATCGCTCAATTTATGCAAAACTGCGGTTTCCGTTCATCACGCCAAGAGAGTCTTCTCTGATGCAGCAGGTATATAAGAAGACGCAGCGTTCCCAGAGACAAAGACCATTCGCGCGTCTTCATTTAAGAAGCGCTATATATTTCACGAAAAGGAGACTGTCCATAAATGAATTTTCAATGAAATTTCGAGAGGCCGCAGCTCCATTGTATTCCATATACGCTAAACGAAAATTACTCAAGAAACTAATGAGACGACGAGTAGAAAAAAAAGCGAAGAAAATTTTTCCTGCTATAACTAGTAAATTTCAAATTAAAATCGACTCTGTGACATACTTCCCCTCCAAGCTCGAAGCGATATGTATTCCAGGCAACTTTTTACTGGGCCCCTGAAAAAGATGTTTGTACAAGTTGAGTATAAATTATTGCATAATTGAGACATTACTGTATAGCTATGGGAAAGAAAGGCTATACAGTATTACGGCACTTGGAAAATAATATCGAGAGGGAGTAGAAAAGCGACTCAATCTCGCGCTAACTAAGCTGGAAGAAGATGTAATAGCCAATCAGAGGACGAGGGCAAAAAGCCAGCTCGTAAAGCGAACGGCGTATACTCGCTTGGAGTATGGAAAACAAAAAAAAATATAGCTATACACTAGCCGACGCTCTCTCGTATAAAAGTTTGCGCGCAGCTTCTATCGCCACACCGCCGAAGGCTATGGGGAAGAGAGATATTAATTAGAATAATTGCTGCTAACAGCCTCGTTAGCGCTAGTCGCAAAGATAGCGAGAGAGAACTTCTTCTTCGCGGCTTTGCCGGAGTATCGGCTGAATAAAAAAAAAAATCAGCGCGGCTGTGTTCGAGCCTTTTTTGTTGCGGCGGTATAAAATCAGTATGCAGCATCGTTTCGCTGCGCACCTATCGCGCGCTGATGATACGCGACAGGACGAGTTTAGTCTATTGAATCACACCTCGATATGGATGAGGAATTAACATCTTCTAACGCACACGTTGCCGTATAGCTATATAGTATACGTATTATAGCCGAGTGTTAATATTTGTACTGGAGCGCTAAATAACGAGTCCGAGCTCGCAGATTGAGGCATAATTGATCGCTCTCGCTGTCTAGCATCTCAACTGAAAAAGAGGCATCACATCAGCATCGCGAAGCAAAGAGAGACGTCTCGCGATCCATAAAGCAGCAGTACAGCAGCAGTGGCGGCGGTCGCCCCGGCAATTCCGTCTTTATTCCGCGAGTAGCAGCAGCAGCAACGGCAGCTCCAGGTCTCTTCTAATCAATTCCAATTAGAGAGCGGAATATTTGCTCTCGGGGCCCGCAGGAGCGCAGACTATTAGCGCAGCCTCAAGAAGCCAGTCCGTTGACTCGCTCGGCCGTAAATCAAGCCTGCAGAGATCCGCTCTGCGAGTGTACGTATGTGTAGTATGTATATATAGACGAGTAGAGGTGGTGGAAGGAATCGCGCGCGGCGGCCCGCTAACGAAGCGAACATAACTCGGCCGATACAACTCAATAGGCCAGCTGACAGTCGGTAAAACAGAGTATTTCTAATTGGCTCGACGGAACGCATGCTGATTAGCGCTACCGGTCTCTCTTCTCGTGAGATTCGACTTACGGGTATATGTATGTATAAAGTATATGTATATACAATCCACTGATTGGACGCGTGTGGCTTATTCCGGAGGAACGAAGGAGGGAAAAAAATACGCGAGAGGAATCCCAGCGGGCCGTTTTTCACGCCCCCGCGCTTTTTCATCGGATTCCTCGAAATCTAACCGACGGAGCGATGATAGATGCGGTCGGCCTGAGCTTTTCAGGGTGGCCGAGATCGTCAGTGTGTAACAAGAGGCTATATTATATACTGATGCGTGCGTGACGCGATTCTGTGAGAATAAATTCAGCGAAATTTCGAGACGCGTTTATAATATACACGTGAGAGACGCGGCTAAGAGCTTTTCCGTGCCTGTGTGTAAATTCCTCAATTAAGAGCCTCTTTATTTTTTTCTTCCTGATGTGTACGTATAAACAAAGTCCGAAAATACCTGACGCGCGCGTTAATTCGGACGACGAGCTGCCCCCGGCAATTTGTCAAAAGCAGAGCAACGGTTCCGCGCTAAATTCACTTTACTTATAGCGAGAGCTGCGTATTATACAAGTATGGGATCGACTGTTTCTACGTCGCATCATATATTGTAATATACGAAACGCGCTCGCAGCGAGAAAAAGATAATAGAAACAAAAGGGGCTAAGTATGCAAATAAACAACGGGAGCGAGAGCCGAAAAGCAAATGAGTATAGCCATTATTATCCGCGAGCCGAGAAACAAATCTCCCGCAGCGAGAGATCGAGTCTTATAACAATCGGCCGTTTATTCCAAGGGAGAGAGAGAGAGAGATCGCGCCGCGAGATTATCGTCCCTCTCTCGGATTTTCGGAAACGACGAGGGTATAGCCAATTTAAAATTCTAATCTTATGATTTGTGACGGCGGCGCTTCGCGAGCTTCTGTCGGCGACTGTACCAGGAATGACTCCATTAGCCGCGCGGAGACCGTCGGTATTTGCTCACGCTCTTTGTTTCAATCGCTGATCTCGGCCGGCAGCTCCTAAATTAATCGCGGTCCCCGAAATTCCGAGCCGACTATACTGCACACCTAGAAAAATCTGTCTCTCGAGGGAGAAAAAACCCGCGTTCTTTGATCTATTTCTCCTTCGGGGAGAGACTCGCGACACTTTCTTTCTTTCTTTCCTTCTCTCCTCGCGCGCGAGACGGACGCAAATAAGCGGGGAGGATGAAGTAGGTAGCTGCTGCACGCTGGGATTCCTCGCGTTTTTCCGAAGAGACGCGCGGGACACAAAAAACGAGCAGAGCCGCGAGTATATTTGTGCTAACAGCGCCACTTAAGCGGCACTTAAAGCGTCATTAGTCATCGCGAGAGCTTGGCAAGTGCACTTTGGCAAGCTGATGCGTATTTCGAGGCTTATATGCATCCGCGCGCAAGCGCGTATTATATATTCGGAAGGATAAAGAAGAGAGAGAGAGGCTTGATAAACGAGGAGTTTGTGTGACTTGCAATTAGGCGAGACGGCTCTGCGCGTAACCTTTAAGTAATAACCCCTGATGCTCGCGCGCGCAATCGATATATAGCACGAGATAATCTCGATCGTTGCGATGCACGCGGTGAGTCAGTTCTCTCTCTCTCTCTCTCTCTCTCTCTCAGATTCTTTCGCTTTTATAATGTATGGCGATAATTGAACGGTTGAAAGAGGGAGAGAGACTTTACGTATACACGTAATTGCTATTTTTATAACGATGAAAGCGCGCTCGCGCTTTGCAGATACGATCTGACTGCGCGGCCAAGACAAATACGCGATGTGCATTTGCGCGCGGAATATAAGTAGGTACATTTTTCGCTGTATAAATGTGAGCGCATATAAAGAGAGCTGGAGACCACGGCGGTATACTAATTACACTGGGAGGGGCAAGGCGCATGTTCTCGCTCTCTCTTTCTCAGAGAGCCCAAAGAAAATTAAGTAGCTTTAATTAAGCTGCGCAACTCGCTTCAACAATACGCAGATATATTTAAATCGCTCGCGAAGCTTTCAATTTTCTCCACCTCCTCCATTAACGCAGCCTCTCTATGTCCCTCTCTTCTCTGCGGCACGTCGTTTGCGCAGCCGAGAGAACGCGGCTTCCTGCCTCCTCTCTTTTCTTGCTCGCAGGTATAATTATTTCCCCGGCAACCGACGCTCGCTTCGCTACTAGATAATTAGCGCTTTCTAATTGTCTTGTTATGGCGCGCCTATATACAAACCATTGCACTTGATAATTTATCTCCTCTGTGTGTTTCACTGCGGGCTCGCGCTGATCTCGTTCTTGCGATTCGAGACAGAGAGGAATCTTGAGTGGAATTGATATTATTGGGAAAGGAAGTGCTGAATTGAAGGTTTTTTTTTTTTAATCAAGTTTCGATTGTGTGAACTTTCGGATTGCTTGAGCGGTTATTCCACACGAATTTTAACTGATGAAACGTTGTCTATGAATGCGATCTTTTTATTTTTGTGATTTAAAAGGCTGTTGCGTAAACTAAATAAAATGCACTTGTAACTTGACTTTCTACATATCTGTAATAATTTTCACCACAAATATAATATGTATTCTAGAAATTAAATCATAATGCATTCATATTGTGGACTCTTTAGTGCTGCCAGTATTTGAATATTGTACTACTGAACAGAAAATTACATAGAAGATTGAATAGTATATAAGGCATAAATCAATTTTTTTCAACGCGTCAGCATATGGGTGCATTCCGTTTTTATCTCAAATCTGTCTGGGCTTTATAATGATAATAGTCACTACGTGATGCATATTTTGTAGTAAAAAGCATATCGATGAGCAACAATCAACGCTATGTCTTTGATTTTCCTTCGTATATTCAATTTTATCCGATTACAATGTTACATGCATTAATTTTGCCTTTAAATGATAAAATTAACTTATTGAGTAAATTACAAATCATAAACCCTAATAAAAAACACGTGATTCGAACCCCAGATTTAACAAAATCAAGAAAAAACTTGAAAAATCTAGAGAAGAACAAGATTAGTTCTACAATTTTATATTAGAATTCATTAAAAACTAATATATAATCAAACATTATTCTCAGAACTATCAATCAAAGAAAATTTTCAAGTTTGTAAACAAAAATTATTACAAATGATATTTTCATAGCATAGTTTATGACTCTTTTCTAACCAGTTCATTTAATGGCATCCCTCTCCTTATGTGACATCCCCCCTTTAAATGATACCCCACTCACCCTACATCCGGTATATAAACTCACATTTTGCCAGTTACCGTCAATCCAAAATTAGCTTTTGAAGAGTGCTGAGCATTCCGAAAAAGCTATAAAAATGGACTCCTTCAAGCAACTGATGAGCGCCATGGGCGTTTATCATCAAGGCATCGACATCATTCACCAACTACCCGTTGAACTATCCCAAATCATTCTCTCCAAATTGGACACCCAATCCTTACTCAATGC
>UCOJ01002152.1:0-15141 GCA_900474305.1 Cecidostiba fungosa
AGATTTGCCAATGAATTGAGTGACGGGCGCAAAAGTACTTTTGCGCCCGCCGGTCGGAAAACGACTACTTTTGTCCCTAATTTTAGGTCAAAAAATGCGAAAATCGTGCATGTATTACAAAAAATTATATATTTCCTCCATTTAAATATCGTACAGAAATCAACAACCGTCTAATGGTTCGATAAACGGCGAAAAAAGCCACGAGTCTCGATTCTTTTTCAGAGCGAAAGCAGTCGTTAGCACGATCAAGAGTGCTCTGCGCCGGTTTAAAGTGAATTCGGAACGATTTCGAGGGAGTAAAAGTTTCTTCGCGAGACAAAACTGCAGCGACGTTTAGTTCGGCGCGGTTGTGGAGTGTAAACAACACTCGAGTTCTGAAGGAGCGAATGCGGCTGTCGGGGGAAAAGTTTTGCGCGCAAAGCGAAATGACGCTTCGTTATCGAAGGGACGCGATCGAGCTGTGTCTTTTTTTAGCACGTGCGAGGAACTTTTTCTCGAGCTTTGCTTCGGCGAAAGTGTAATAGGCCAGTTGAATTTTTTAACGGTGATACATTATTCAGCATTTTGGCTAATGGGATATAAGTACTTATTTTTAGCTTGCTTGTGATTTAATGAGTTCTCTTCAAATATTCAGCGTTTTAAAAGTATACCTCTCTCAAATTAAGCTTTAAAAACTGCGAGGCGACTAATGCTTGTAATTCAATGTATTTTCCAATTACTCTCATGAGATGAATAATTAAAAAATCCGACGGAAAGGTAAATTTAAAATAGTACTTAATATTACAGTATAAAATAAAGAGAAAGGTATGAACTTACCTAAGCACCTCGGAGGATCCTGGCCTCAGCGACTTGACGACGACCAGATCACTGCTGGTGTTGCGGAAGACCTCCTCGTAACCAGGAAACCGGTCAACCTCACAGATGTGTATGTCGCCGAAGTAGCCGCTACCGAGGTTCTCGGCGATGTTGAGCCTCTCGCGTGGGAAGTCGAAGATTATGCAGTCGAGGAGACCTGCAGCAACTGCTGCTTCGTCCTCGTCCTCCGTTAGCATGTCCTCGGGACTGTAGCTGTTCAAGCTGCTAGAAGCCTTGCGGCTGTGCGGTGGTGGTGTACAGCTTGGGTTTGGTGAAACCGATAGTGGAGGCAGTGGTGGACTCTTGGATGCCGTCTTGAATTTTATCGTGGTATTGATAGAATATTTTTTATAATTATACATTGATGCGTTGATGAATAAACGTAGAATTAATTCATTTTATTTACACTTTTAAAATTGTTTTAAGCTTTATTATAATACGTATATAAGAGTAAAAGCTGCTGTATTAACTTATTTATAGCACTAATGGAGTACTCTCTTATGAAAAGAGGAATTAATGTATAACGTTACCGACAAACATTAGAAATGCCATTTTCCGCTACAAAAGAATTATGCAGAAGCATTATGTCCACTCCGGCTTCAGAAAACAAAAATATCCTCATAATAATAAATCCACGCATTTCACAATAATCTCGTCCATTTTCACGATCAGCAGTGCGTATAATTATTTTCTACTTTCCTCGAGTTAGGCAAAAATAAAAGAACAGCAGCCATGAAAACTCGCTGGCATGCATCTGGGTTAATGAACCCAACAACAGCAGCAGCAGCAGGTTTTTAGTGACTGATTAACGTAAGAGGAAGTCTCGACAATTTACATACATAGCGAACGCTCGCATGTCGAATGTGCATCTCTGAAGTTTGTGTTTTTTTTTCGACCTCACCTTGCAGATTTCCGTGCTGGCGTAATACTTTTCCGGCGGTGGCGGAATGGGAGGCGCGTTTGACGGATATTCCTGTACCGGCGGAATTGGCCGGTTCAAATTGATCGCCGTGTTGAGCAGCAGTGGAATTACTGGATGCCCTGCCGATGCTCCTGCGAAAAGAAGGTTTGAAAAAAAGAGGTTATACAGTGTGCTAGTGCTGGAATTTTTACTTTTTTTTTAAAGAAAGGAGAACGCGGGTTTTATGGGAGAGTTACGGCGATCGTTTTGGATTTTTAAATAAGCTGCGGTAGAATAAATAAATAATAAGCGAGTTTTTGAGAAAAGACGTGTATATCCACACGCCCATCTCTTGTGTCTTTAAATCCCTCCTCATAAAAGATCCAAAGAACAAAAACCAAGTACGTAACCTTAATGTCCAACCTCTCGGTATACAATCGATCGCTCGTTAGCTCCTGCTTAAAGTATTCCCATAATACACACACACACACTCAGCACCAGTTAGGTATGTAAACTCGTTCTTCCCGCACGAACACGCGAGGAAAAGAGAGAGACACACACAGAGGTGTGACCTGGACGAAATAGTTGTCGGACTATTCGATACGCTTGGATTTCCATTTCCAACGGCGTAGAAGAGAGAGAGAGAGACTGCGAGGAACTAAAACGGCTCAGTAGTATAGCACCCGGCTCAATTCCAGGAGCGGGCAGACGGTAAACTTGCTCGTTAGAGTTTCTCCCGTTCACTTCGTGGACGAAACTATCCCGCGGACCACAAGCCACGCGGGTTATATATATATAACGAGAGATAGTCCACTGCTCTGACTAGGTCCTTTGCCCGCAGTGTCCTTCGTCACATTTACCTTCGGCCCGGATGTATATCGGTGATTCTCAAGCCGAGTAAATATTTCATGGGGTTGTGCTGGAGAGGCTTGTACTACTGTCTTCTTTTGTGTGGCTGGGATCAGTGCGTTGATGCAGGTTTGATGAGATTCATATTGCATTGGAAGGAAGTTGGATATTCGTAATTTATGGATGAATTTTTTTTGCCTTCTTATCAAATCACTTATTGGTGGTAGAATTCTTATGAGGATCCTTGAGAAGTACAGAGCAATATCTACGTGGTTTAACGTAGCACGATTACGAAAGCGAATAGTTTGCAATAACCAAGTTAACATCCAAAGGATACCTCGTTACATCCACAGCGGAATTTCATCATCGAAATTCGCCACTGCGTATCTCAAAGTGTATAACACGATCTCGTAATTAACCGGTAAGTGCAATGTATATCGCAATTCACGTTTGTTGCAAAATTGAGGCCACGCTATAGTATCCTGCATTAATCAAGCCAAAATTTTAGATCCTAAAGTGTGTATCACGTCCACTTTGACGAACACCGGATTTTTGCAGATACACTTCGAGCGCAACTACATACACGCCCTCTGGAAAAAAAGAAGCGTATATAAAACCGAAACTCCCCGACAAAAATCCCAGCTGTACAAACGAATCCTTCAGCAAATCCAATTCTCGCGTTCTCGCAGCAACAAAACACGCAGCGCAGCACACGTATGGCCCAGATAATCTCTTGCAATCCCGTGCAACAAACACTGACCGAGTAGCTACACACAGTATACACTACACGAAACCGATCGCTCGTTTCTGTCTCTCTCTTTCGCAAATCCAGCTCTACAATTCGATATGCCCCCCTCCGTCGTACAATAACCGAATTCGCTCATCATAACCCCCTGAAAGAGTAACGACTCGGCTGTTCTCGATTATACGAAAGAGTATATATACATGTATATAGAAACTCGAGCTTAGGGGTAAGTGGCGTCGTTCCGGAGCGTACAATGAGGTGTCCTCTAGGCTGGCAACAAATATATATACCCGTGTGTGTGTGTGTGTGTGTGTGTGTTGCTGGAAACAAGGCCAGAGCTCTATACTGCTGGTATACTATAGGAGGTGGAAGCATCGTTGCCTCCGGCCAACTAATACACACACATACCAGAGCAAGCGTTTTCCTAGCTGCTTTCGGACCGAGAGCTGTGTATAGCTATGGAGCTATACTATCTGGCCGACGTCGTCCGGACTTTACTACTAGTTCGAATAACCCGCGCCTGTTTACGTTGGACCTCTCTCTCTCTCTCTCTCGCACACTTCTATATGTTTATAAAGCTGTATGTGCTCAATGTGTACATGTATATATATATACATACATATATATACCTACCTGTTTTGTGCAGCTGTGGAGTAGTGGTACTGCTGGTACTGCTGGCCGCGACGGCGGCGTAAGCGCTCGGATGGTACTGCAACGGAAGCGGGGGGCAAATTGGTCCCTTGTCCGCGCCACCGCTCTCCTCCACCGAGACCTGCCGAATATGCGTTATCGTTAATGCATGCGACCTCCTGCTACGTGACTCCACACACACACGTATATACGTATACAGGAGACACGAATAGCTGCCGCTATTCTCTTATGCCGCTGCTGCAGCTCGCTTTCCATCCCGCCGAGTGGCTGTCTCTCGCTCTCGTTTGTTTACTCTTCCGAAGTGCTGGTATATACCATAGCGATGTGCGCCGATGGATATTAATTATAACGTTTTGATCGAGCACCTCGTTATATCGGGGCTTCGATTGTTGTTTCGAGCTTGGGCTATAACGAGCTCTCGCTGTGTTTTGTTTTCGCTTGAGGTTTTATCTTTTTTTCGAAACTGCGATGCCTTTGGGAATTATTGATGGGAATCCTGTGTGTTTGTATATGAGGGTTTTTGTTTTTGGAAATTCGTACTGGATATGCAGGTTGTCGTAATTGATTGTTTGATTTAAGCTCTCGTTGTATTGGGAATTATTTATTGCTGACTTTTTGGAAATGAATAATACACATAGAGCATATATTTTGATGTTTATAATTAAAATAATATTGCAAATCGATTATGTAAATCACCCAAAAGAAACTCATCCTTAGAGTAAAGCACACAAAAGTGTCGACCGATAGTAGGCCAGAAATCGCAGCGTCTGCTCGTGCAAACGCTGCATAAAAGGCAACGCGACCGTAATGCGGTCCTCATTGAGGGCGCGAACGAGACGACGACGCGACGTGTGCCTTATCTCCTGGGCCACTTTGCCGTCTTATCACCCTCGAGGCGAAGCCGAGGACCTTCGGAAATTATCGGTTTTATAACGAACAATATTCGCTGATGCTGTGTGCGACCTCTGCTGCGTTATACGCGAAGCGATAAAAAGGAGGATTAAATGAGGATATTTCGCGTAAGGATGATGAAAGCGTGGCTTTGAAATGTTTATGAAGTATATATAAGTAGATATAATGGACGTGATTATGTGAGTTGCGATGGTGTAATTTAATAATTGTATGTAGTTGAACTATTTATTTAGTTTGGGGAATCCTGTGGATGCGGTATGTCTTTACACAGCTGTTCTGGGAGAATTTATAATCATAGAGATTGAATAATTCAGAAGTTTTTAACCACAGGAATTTCCAGAGCTTTAGAGCTCGATTACAAGAGTTTTAACGGAATTTGCTTAATTAAGTGTGTGAAAGTACGAGCTTTTAATAGGTAAAAAATTTACGGACAACAGCTGAAGCACTTTATAATTGAAGTAAATATAGTTGTGGTAATTTTCGGTTTTACTCTATTCTTTATAGAAATTTAAGAAGAAAACACCAACGTACATAGCTGATGCGATCGAGTTATGGAAATATTAGTATTTATACATACAAATTAGAGTCTGATGAAGATAAGCTGCATCTACCGAGTTCGGGCCATATATCTTAGGTATTCAAACCCATTGTAGTTCAGCAAGTTAAATTACGTTTTCGTACTTCCTACGAAACGGGAAAATTAAATTTGTTTTGCATTGGCGGCTTTCGCTCCAATTGATTACTCAAGTTCAACGCGAAGCAAGTTGATTGTGAATATAGTTTATTCATGAATTTAATAAATGCAATAATTCTCTATAACTAAAAATACATAACAATTTAAAACAAGAGCAACCAATACATAAATCAAACCGACAATCAGACAGTCACTCAACATCCTTAATATCCGTTCAACCCCATACACAATATTCCTCTTTATACCCTTAATTACTCCACCCAAAACTATAAAATACAAGCATTCCGAGATAACGAAAACATCATACAAACTATAGGTACACCAACGAACTCCGCCAGAGGCAAAAGAGCGGAAAGACGCTTATTATAATATTCATCGGTTTTTGCACACCAAGCTAACCCTACTCCTGCCCGAAGGTGTTAATTTCCGTTTAGGAGATGCATACTCAGCGGTGGCTCGTTCGAAGCGGTAGGTACTCTCCTCAGCAAGTAGCTACGGAGCTGCTGGCCGTTTAGATAAGATAACCACTTAGCCATCGGGATCCAACGCGAATTCCTTATCGCGTCGAGCTTTCGCCAGGAACTTTCTCGCTCGCACGTCCCGTCATTGTTCCTCTTTTTCTTTGTTCTTTTTTTTCTTGTTGACTTTCCGGTGAGCCTTTTTTTTTGAATATTTATACCTTCTTTACACTGTAAACCGCTAAGTATACCACATGGGTTGAAATCTAATAATTTTCTAAAATTTAAAAAGACTTTAAATAGGAATCTTTTAATAATATATTTTAATGCATTTCCTTTTTCTGTTCGTTAGAAGAACCCAAGTTTAAGCGTCGCGTAAACGCTCGTCAACATTAATTAAAAATTCGCACATGAAAGACACCCTCGAAAAAATCAGCTAAACTATCTCCCTCCCATCCCATCTTCATTACGTTGCATTTCAAATACCATTACGAAATTTCGTCCAGCTAGTCGGTCTTCCCAAAAATAAACGAATTCGCCCAAAACGAAGTTATCCCGTACTACTCGCGAGAAAAAAAGTAGTAGCAGCAGAAAAACGAAAAGGCAAAACTTTATGCTTCTAATTAGGCAGGTCGGACGCAGCAGTAGAGCTCGTCGCTTTAGCGCGCTAAGACGTAACGGATATTCAATTCACGCCGTCGCGTCGTTAAAGGGCTGACGTTACATATTCAGAGCGAGAGCTTTCGGCCTGACCCACGAATTTCCATAATCTAGTCTGTCAGTCTCTCAGCTCGACTGTGAGAGACAAAGAAAGAGAGGTGTTTGAGAGATTGGGTATATCCCATTGTATTGTTGGATAAATATAAAACAAAAGATTTTAGACTTTTTTTTAACTTTTCTGGGTGATGGTATAACAACGATAGGAATTTACGAGGAAAAGTTTGAAAGCTTATTAGCATAATAGGTATTTGAATGATGAAGTTACAAGCGCTTAACAAGATGCTTCTTTCAGGACGTTTTTTTAGTTGATCTTTCGCTAATAAGTTAATGGCGAATCTCAAGGAGAATAGAATTTTTGAAAAAAAGCTTTTGAAGACTGGAAAAGTGATGTGATGTAATTACCACTGATTATCACAACGCTCGTTATCTTCGGTGTAACGTCCTTACAGGTAATGCTCTTTTAAAGGCCGTTAATAACTCGCGTTAACTGAAGATTGCATTATAAAAAATGAGAATAACGTAGCCGAGAATTTTGCAAATTATAATTAGACAGTCACTGCTTGAGCTACGGAATATTCAAGTATATAATGAATAAAATACGCGATTATAATTTCTTAGCAAAGAAATTTTTCTTTCCCGATAAATTAACCCAGTTTTCCACTCTCGCTCTTACTCTCTTTGAAAGAGAGCTTTCTCCATTGTTCTGCACTTCTCCTCTCCTTTATAAATAACATTAAAAAAATTGCTACACGACCATACCTCCAGGTTTAATTTTTTAAGATCGCCAACGCTGACAACAATGACTTTTCAAATTACTCTCGCACATTGTTTACGATCGACTTATTAGGATTTTATATAAGTATAATAACCAAGTTGCGCGACGTTGCTGCTGCTGCTGCGGTGGCTGTGGTGGCAGCGCATTTTCTTGCGGCAAAAAATCGCTCCGTGGCAGGCCGCAATTTCGTCGAGCTTTATGACATTTATTAAAGTCGTTCGTGCCGCGAGTGATTAAACCGCATACCGTACGTAGACCGAGAGAGAGAGAGAGAGAGAAGCTTGTAGAAGCGAAAGCGACGTATAGTGGAACAGAGAGAGAGGGATCGGGGAAAATATTAGAAATCGAAGGAGGAGTTGAAGTGCGAGAGATATAACGGATAAAACGATAGGCCAGCGAGAGAGGAATGGTTGAAAAGAGAAAAAATAAATCACGATTGCTGAGGGTACAGTTTTTATTTGTTTTGAACTTTCATTGATGGAATGGCTGAGTTCGAAACTGCTGGTGTCGCATTAGTCGCTTATTTTTAGAATCAGTAAATTACACTCAATTACAAATAATTGTTTTTCAGAATACGTTTTAATTGTATACCAATCTTCACTATCGATAAATATAACCTTTAAAGAACGTGTACCTAATACGCATGTCTGACCATTCACGCCTTACACCACTAACTCAACCCAACACTATCTGTTCTCAATGACTCTTCAATTCCATACGAAATAAACCATTTCCATTCGTCACTCCCTTTCCAAAACAAAAAAATTGCAAACACCATTCCCGAATCTCGCGAAACGATAACGAAAACCACACGGCGACGTTGGCAAAGCGAAAGCTAATGCGATTAGCGGGACGATACACGAGCATATATAGTCAAGGCGGGGCAGCAGCAAAACAGATTATTTTAATTTGGAGCAACAAACTCTGATTCCGAGGGTCGCAGCGCGAGTAATCCGCCGCAAATTTGCGGCTCGTGCGGCGCATATTCTCGCGCGCGCGTGCTTTGTCGCGCCGCTTATTCGCGGGAAACCGTAAAAGGTCTCGCCTCACACGACGGCTTGTAATTTGCCGGCGTCTCTGCGAGCGACCCTTTAGTTGCTCTTTGCTTAGGTGCGATATCATGTTTGGTGGGTGAAAACGTTGGGGAAGTGTGTATTGCTAATTGGTTGGGGTGAAATTACGATTTTTGAAGATTTTTTTTTTCTTTTCGTTGGGATTTTTGAAGGGAAAGGGAGTATATTACGCGTGACTTGATTTGATTTCTAGTGGAAATTGCGTTTAATCGTTTTTGTATATTTTCTGAGTTAATTAGCATATTATTTGTTCACGGTGAAAATTATCCAGCAATCCGGGTAGAAGGAAACGTAATTCAAAAATAGATATGCCTTCATTAGCACAATGTATTGTATTTTCGTAATTTATTGAAATACAATTTTACGGTACGTGTATATAATCGTGCACAACGAATTATTCGTATAATCAAATAAGTGAAATCATAATATACGCAATCGAGAATAATATTCCACACAACTTAAAAAAAAAATAGTCCATCCAAAAATTCATTAGCCATCCAAAAACACAATAAAACCTCAACGACGAGAACGACGAGAGCAAGTGACATTCAAATTACGAAGCAAAGTACCAGCCAAATGAGAAAGCCGCTCGCGTCTCTGCCAATCAATAGCGATCATCATCGGAGCGAGAAGCGTACTGACAAGCCGAGCTCGATAAAACATCGAGCCAAGTAGGCACTTAGCGCGCTGGCCCAATTCTCAAGACGCTCAAGAGAGAGAGAGAGAGAGAGAGAGAGAGAGAGGTAGTGGCCCTCAGAGGCATCAGCGGCAGCTCAACGATACCTCCAACAATAAACCGCATAGCCTTCTGCTTTGTATCACTCGAGATTCAAGACGAAGGAGGAGGAGAGGCTCGTTTGAAGACGGTCGCGCGCACCGGAGAGATAGGGGCGAAGACAGCCGGGGTCACTCGGCCGAGCGATGCCGGAATGCCTTCTCCTGAGACGAGTAGCAGGTGGCTAATGTTAGATTCTCCCGGGAGAGAGAGAAGCTTGAAAAGCGGTGGCATGAAAGGGGATGACTGTACTGGGAGGTTTCTGTGTTGCTGGAGGATGGAAATTGTTGCGATCGGAGATTGGACGAGAGAAATGTTTTAATAAATCGTAGCTTTTTTGAATGTTGTTAAAGATTTGTTTCATTTTGATCGAATGCCCCAAATATATAAAGGAAGGGATAAATTGCAACATGAATGCACATGAAGATAAAAGAGAAGAACTACTTAAGTACCCACACTAATGTAAAAAACGATAGAATTTATAGATGCGATCGACATCCGCAACTTATAAAGAACCTACAGACTATACTCGTACTGTATTTATATTATTATTACTGTATAATTAAACTAACTGTGTACATCTATATTATCTACTATCTTTAGTGTATAATGTAAACTGTATCTGAATGTATCAAACTATGTAAAACCCTAATTAAATGGGTATTTTTAACAACATGCCTTATAACAACTTATAATAAACTGTATATGTAAATGACTTGTCGCTAATACCCATTAAGGGGGATGCAACAATAAATAAATAAATAAAAAAAAGATTTGTTTACTTGTAATAAGAATATTTAAATAGTAATGCTGTCGTTTCGCTTCAAATTTCGTTTCGCGTTCTCTAAACGGTCAAACGAAAAGCTTCCCAAAGAAGCAGCGATAAATAAATCCAAGCAATAAATTATTCGAGGCCATAAAAAAACTGTTATCCACATATTCTCAGCAAAATATGGAAAGTCCCATAGGGACAGTCAAGAAGTAGGTGTCCAGACAACGTTTAACTTTCATGAGTGATGGCGCGCAAGCGCCTCGTTCCTTTGTGACAAGATATAACACCCCATCTCTCGGAATATGTATCGGCGTTTCCCATCACAAGCCTACTTCATCTTCCGGCTAATTAAGTGGAGTCAGCTCGAGAAGCTGTTGTCCATCTCTCTGGACCTGTATACCCTCTTTTTTTTATTGGGCTGAAGCTTTACTTTCGCCTGGAAAGTGAGGGTATTGTGTCGAACGTGCAAATAACAAGGGGAACGAAGATGAATTGCGTTTCCAAGTTTTATAAGGTGGCTTAAAGGACCTATGAGGACTTGCGAGATGTGAATATAAATCAAGCTGATTTTCAAAGTTTTTTTAATATGAATTTTACTTTGATTAAATTTTTATTTCAGAAAGCTTTCGAGAGAGGTAAAAATAGTGAATATTTGACGTGATGAAATTTTAATTATTTCTCTTTCTTTTTATGGCTGAGATTTAAAATATATACTTCCATCCTGCTCAACTCAAAATAGAGAAAGCACAATTGTTCTTCTGATAAACTTCGGTCGCGCCTTTGAATTGAAGTTTAAATTAT
Source organism: Cecidostiba fungosa (assembly GCA_900474305.1). Lineage (NCBI taxonomy): Eukaryota > Metazoa > Arthropoda > Insecta > Hymenoptera > Pteromalidae > Cecidostiba > Cecidostiba fungosa. The sequence goes on from UCOJ01002152.1 coordinate 10,982, forward strand.
GAGCCGACAACCTGACGTGACTATTTCAAAACGAGACTCTAAAATAATTTTCATAGTCTCTTTGGACAATTATTATTTCTACTGTTTTGTGGGTCGCTGTATTTCAACTCAAGTTATGCGTTCAAAATTAGAAGTAAGATCTACAAAATGTATCTTAAAAAGAAAAACTTTTCAACTATTTCACACTACTTCTTTTTTCTTCAACACACGCAAATTTCGCAGCATTAAACGTTAAAAAATCTCGATGCCCCTCATTAAGAGCAGTTAAGCAAAGTCCACTCGGTGGACTAACCGTTTTATTACCCGAGCGTTATTAGTGAGCACTTGAAATTTGCCTTCTCGAGACTCACGACTACTTGCCAGATGGTCGAAATCATGACATTAGCGGAAGAAGGAGTTTCCTTACATAATGATCTCGAGGAGAGCCTTAACGAGTGTACTTCGCATCTTCGCCATTTGCCTTAGCCAGGAGAAAGAGATGGTAAACTAGTCCTCCGGCGCTATTGCCTCGCCCGGTGGATTAAAGCCGATTAAATGGCTCGAAAAACTCCTTCCTCTCGGTTTATTTTCGGTTATTTAACTGAGAGGAAAAAAGGCAGCGAAAGAAACCACAGAAGAATATAATCTCGGCGTGTGATTTCTTTCTTTCTGTCGTCAATAAAACTTTTTACACAAGTATATAATACACCGCTTGCAGTAGACAAAAATAAGAACCTAAAGTAAATTAACGAGGGAGCAGTTTAAGGTGCGCGCGCGATATCGCCGAGAGCCAATAAAAACTTCCTAACGGGAATAATATTGGTCTCGAAGGTGTCTATCGCGCGAAGCGAACAGGATTTTCCGCGAGAAAAACGGTCCCGCAGGTGTATATCGAGAAGGCATTTAAGATCTCGTTAGCTCGACGATCAATTTACGTTCACCCATGACTTAAAATTTACCCGCAAACACATTCGACCGTGGTAATTATTCGTCTACTCCCCCAACTCAACGGGTTTAACAAAGTCGAAGCAAGAAAAAACATTTCTCAGTGCTGCCCTTTGCCACACGAATTCCAGCTGCGAGAGAAAAATTTTAAACGCCTCGCATTTCTCTCTTTCAAGTCGCTCCACGAAATATAAGGGGAGGAAAAAAAAATTAGCCAGCCGGCAACGAGTTTCTCTGAAGGTCCTTGGAAATAAAATTTTAATTTCGCGCTCCCCCTTGCATTAACACGCGCAACCTGCCAAAGGACTGCGCTAAAATCATTTCTCTTGGGCTCGGCTTCCAATTGGAGAGAAAGTCTGACTTTTGCATACTTTGCGCGTCTGGAGAACGCAAACTTGAAGCGGCTGAAGGGTAAAAGCGTCGATACGTGCCCGTCGTTACTCTGAGTTGGAGCCAAGGGGTTGAACTACTACAACTACTACTGCTGCTACTACTATACTACTTCTCGACGTTAATTGCTGGCGCTGTTGGCTGCCTTGGAAATTAGAGGAAACGACACGAGGACTAACAAAGATATATGGAGAGGCGGAGGGTAGTGTTGTACTGAAAGAAGCTTCTTTTTCGTTGAGTTTCAAGGAATTTTTTAGCTTAGTTAGTTTTTTATTTGTAGGGCAGTCGATGAGGTGTTCAGACATTTTCAATGTGATAAAAGCGAAATTTTAAACAGAGTAACATTTTAATATCGTGCTTTCACGCAATTTGTAAAAATATCTTCTTGATAAACAAACTACATGAAAAAATTCGTAGCTTAAAGAATAACAAAAAGAAAACAGAATACTAACACAGCCGTACTAAATACACAAAATTTTCGCAGAGCTTAACCAGACGCGCATAAGATTAAATTCTCGGTTCGACCGTAAACTCTCTGGCTCGCGCAAGTGCGCCAGCATTTTTCAAGTCCGGAAAAGCCATACATAAGGCGAATAAAGTCGGTAAACAGGATAAAGCAGTAAAACGCCCGAAAGAGAGAAAAGTAGAAAGAGACGCGCGCAAAGTAATAAGAGTCGCGCGGGCGTGAGAGAGGGTGAGAGAAAGGTTCATTGCCACCGGTAAAGTTTAGTCGGCTATTAATCTGGTTTGTAACACTAAGAGACAGTAAACACTTGCCCATCAGGCGTTTCGTCTCTCGCTCCTTTTTAGTTTTCCAACAGTTGTCATTTTTCAGTCTCTCAAGTGTTTCCGACTCTTTCTTGATGTACAAGTATAGACAGATGTGTCTGTTGAAGAGTAACTTAATTCATTTTTCGTGATTCAATGTGAGTTGCTAATTTTTTTTTAATTTTCTGTTTTGTAATAATGCGTTAGAAACGTGTTTGAAGGTGTTTGGAGTTCTAGACTCATGTTTTTAGAAAATGTCCGTATGAATGTGTGTGTGTGTGTGTGTGTGTGTGTGTGTGTGCGTGTGTGGGTGTGTGTGTGTACTTATAGGAACGATCAATTATTATATTTTTAGAATTCCGAAATTCGCCGATAGGGGGCGTCGCTTCGATTTTTTCAAATACTACAAAATAAATCCATTTTGCAGTATACAAATAGAATTAGCAAGACGTAAGGAATTTTATTAAATTCTTAATGCAAGGTACTATCGTCATCAATACTAATATAATACAACAATTAAATTTTGTTTGAAAGAAGCTATAGATACACCTGTCAAAATGACTTATTGGCAGCGGTTTCTTACTTCTTTGTAAATGCTTGTCTTTTTTTTACTTTTCATGTTTTCCATTGTATACGCCGTAATGCGTGTCTTTTGTACGTAATAAGTCACATTTCTGTAAAATTTCGTGTATTAAGGAGACAAAAATACCCAGCGACGTTTGGAGTAAAACTTCTCTTTGTCTTTCGAAAGGCTTTTCTCTACAGAAGATTTTTATTCTTTTCCAGGGTTTCCCTCTGAGTAATCCGGTTATGATTTTGTATTTGTTCGTCCCGACCGCTAGTCTTTTTATTTGATAAATTTTTACGAGAATACTTTATTTTGTATAATGTACCCAAAAGATAAATTGTAATATAACACGTTGCTTTAAAAAATATATATACCTGAACTATATGCGCCATAATTTTTATTTTTTTAATGTTACAAACAAGAAACCAACCAAAAATAAAGTACTCCTCTGCATGCAAAAAAGCTTTGAAATTCCATACGCATTTTTAAAAAAACTCCCTCTAAGTTTCTTTAAAATCCAACCTACCATGCAAACCGCAAAAAGAACAAACAAAAGACAGCCGTCATCCTGCAAATATTCTCAACAATGATATTTAACCGAGCGAAGCGACTCAACCGAGCAAATCCATAAAAAGGAACAATGGCAGTGAGAGAGCAGCAGCAGCAGAGGTTTTAAACGCGCGCTCGCACATAATGCAACCGAGCAAAATATGAACCCGAAGAATCGAAAGTGCTCGGACTCTGTGAAGGAGGTGGGCTCTCTACTACTACTACTACTACCCTCTTTCTCTCTCCCTTTCTGTGGAAAAGCTCGATTCTCTTTAAGCTTTCTTTTTTCGCGCGGTGTGCACTCGACCCTCGAAAAAAGAAAGAGAATGAAGGGAGATAAAAAATATTAATAAACCGCAGAAAAATAGAAAAAAAATTAGAGAGAGAGTGAAAGGAAAATATGGACGGGGAATTCATGGAAAAATAATCGTCTTATCGTATAAAAATTCTAATTTTGCGAAAATCGAGGAGAACTCAAAGAAAAACAGTATCGATGTAATACGGAGAAAGCGAAATAGAAGAAAAAAAAAAGAATCGAGACTTCTCAGGCAAGGGTAGAACCCACTTGAAAGCCGAGAGAACGAGTTTCGCGGATGGAATAAAAGTTACCCGGTTGCTTTTGTTACTGCACAGCTTCTCTCTCGCTTGACGGTAGAGTTTGCAGGCTTGATAAATAAATAAGGCGGCTGAGGAAAGCAGTCATCGTCGCGGTCACGATCGCGTGGGAAGGAGCTGAAAACGAAAAAGGAGGACTGATGGCGATGAACGTGCTGCTGATCGTTTATTTACGGCTCGATTGGGCTTCTGATCGATCGAGTTTTCGGTATTCCTTGCTTGAATGCGGATTTGTAATTTTATCAAGGGCTTTTAAAATAAAACTTGAAAATGTAGAAGGTTGGCTTGATTTTCGGAAGAGTAAACAAAACTTGGCCGTATATGATAATTTAACTCACCTTGAGAT
>UCOJ01002153.1:0-15147 GCA_900474305.1 Cecidostiba fungosa
GAGAGAGAGAGAGAGAGAGAGAGAGAGAGAGAGAGAGAGAGAGAGAGAGAGAGAGAGAGAGAGAGAGAGAGCTCAGTATAATGAGGATTATGATGCAGTACATGTTTGTAGGTTAAATATTCGTGGAAGTTGGTAAACTTGTTAACGGCGCTCATCATGACACCTCCGCTGATTGCAAGCATCACAACAATGTGTTATAAGTTCGCATTTGTTTACAGCGCGATGAGGGTTAGGTTATTGGACCGTGTGCTGGAAAATGCAAAACACTGTACGCTATGGGCGGTGGGGGTATGTGTTAGAGAGTGTCATTTACATTGGTAGACGCTGCCATTAATATATTGCATGCGGACTTTGTTATGTGCCGCTTCCATATTATGACGATCCTCTATATCTATACATGGATCCGATGCAATTAAGTAAAAGTATGGTGTTTCGGTATTATTTGCTTACGTGAGCTTACATTTTAGATTTTACGGTAACAGGGATGTTTTAAGGAGTAAAAAGGATGTAGTAATCGATTGCTTGAACAGCCACAATGACTTATGCATTTATTAGAAACATCGTTTGACTTTAAATTCATTAGGCGTTGTTCTTCTCTTGAACAAACGTGTGATTATTCGAAGTAAAAATATGAGGTTTTTTCTTGTAATTTAAAATATCATTGCTTATAATATTTGAATAAGTTTATTAAATCATAATAATATACGAGAAATTCAAGCTCAATTTTTTATTTTTTATGAGAACAAAAGTAAAAAAAATATTTTTCGCAACGCCGGGCCGAAAGTACCGCATTTCCTCCCGGCGCCCAAAATGGAATGTGCTACTTTCGGCCTGTTGTTGCGAAAAATAGTATACTCGCCTTCGGCTCGGGTGGCAATTTACATGTGCTATGGGCTCGCCAGTTCTTTCCCTCCCTTGGTGCGTAATATACTATTAATATAAAAAGTACCTAGTTCTGGGACAAGTTTTTCCGTTGATAAATTTTTCTCGTCAGAATTAAACATATGGGATAAAAGAAAAGAACTTTGATTCGGTGTTAAAAGTTTATTAAAATTTACTGCTAGCTCTAATGAAAAATTATTAGCTATAAAAACACTATAGAAAGTCAGAAAAATGGCCAAATTAGAATAAATTTCGAAAATACCCGATCTTTTGCTCATTTGAATTGATTATATAATTTTATTTACGTATCTATCCATATTTAACAAGTTTTAGCTCAAAATGACGCTTCTTGTTTTAATCTTTTGGCTTCTCCGTCTGTAATTTTTGTTGGATTTTGCAAGAATTATATATTTTTTATTCGATAGCAATATGTATAAGAACAACATAAAAGTTTATTAAATAAGATGAGATTTATAAATTTTAAACCTCACGTGTAAAATTCTAAAAAAATAGTGAAAATGACATTACAAAAGTGAATTTCTATTATATTTTTCTGAAAATAGTTTATACTTCCCAAAAACATACATAAAAGTGTACTCATAGAATATAAAGTTTAGATGTTAAAAATCTAGGTTATTAGAAAACTTGCTGAACACTTCTCGCCCTTTATCCTGTTGCTATTGTTGAATTTTTAGTCTTAAAAGCTGAAAGCATGATTCACACCATGATTAGCAACTTGGGCAGCGAGGATTCCCAATGTCTAGACAATTTACAAGCGAGAGATCACAGAGCCTTTAAATACACAATCCCCAACGGTCGCAGGTCAAAAAAAGCGCATACCTCCCATTCGTCCGGGTAAATTGCCGGTAGGTAACTCCTGACACTATAAGGTTCCTCAATTTGTATATAGCTGCGTACAGGCACGTCGGGCCCCATAAACCGACCAATAGGAGTAAAACTTCGAGGGCAGCATCAAGCCGTCCCCCTCCAGTCACACTCGTAGGGCCGGTACTTAAAGTCTACCGATACTTGCGGTGCAGTACAGTTGAGTTCGAGAGACGGTCACCGCCTATTCGCAGGCGGCTGTCGAATGAGATACACGAGTGAATTAGTCAGTCGTTATAACTTATTAAGATTTGGAGTAGTTTTTGCACGCGAGATTTGTGTAGATATGCCGATGGTTCAAACGACTAACTTTGGCTATCTCCAATCTTTTCGTTTTATTTTTCATCTGTGATATTTGGCTGGTGATTAGTGTAGTTTAGTCCACCTGTGATATTTTCGGAGCACCGAATATTGATAACGTGAGTTTTTAATTTTTTTAAATGAAATTGATTTTGATTTATTTTACACCTGCTAAGTTAGTAGTCGATATTTTAATTGAATTTCTATTTCGTTGAATAGTTTCACATGTCTAAAATTTATGTTTTATTCTTTGCGATATTTTTTATTTAATTTTCATGCAGAAAAAATACATAGGAATATTTAAATTTTGCATGGGAAAACCTGTTAAACTGTTTCAACTAATACCATTATATCTTACTATAGCCCGGTATTTCCGCAAGATCGTTAAGAAAAACAGATCCATTCAGTACCCTTTTTCGCACGCATTTACACAACGCTCGGTGCCTCCGAGAAAACTCGCGAAAGTAGTTTTCCCAAAAAAAAAGAACAAAAACCGCTGTTATACAATCCCTCTTAATCTGCTCGTGAAAATCTCGGTGGCGCGCGTATATACGCATAACACGCGCGACTCGGTCCCAGAAATTAACATTCCAGAGAGATGCCGCTTCCGCTGTAGAGATGCATCTTTTGCGAGTATAAGCGGTAACCGACCTGTATATACCGTCCGATCGCTATCTGTGATTCTTCTCTGCTGGCTTCCCCAAACAAACTGAAAGTATTCCACCGACACGCGCCCGACGCTACGAACACGAGTATATTATACATACTTAAGAAAAATACGTAATCCTGATGCGCGAGTTACTGATGAGCTTGAAGAGAAAAATCGGGAGCGGAAGTTAAGGCACGGCTTATTAGACACTCGGTATAGTTCTCGTATATATATTATAGTGTAGATACGTGCAGAATTTCGTGTCGTATAATTATAATACACAGGTGTGTGGCTTATAGTTTAGTTTATCCATAAAATATTCGTTGTGAAGTATCATTATAGCTAACAGACGCAAATGACTTGGATTTTATTTTTTTTTTTTCATTAAAGCAGTTGATTATGCAAAGCTATAAAAATTTGATATCGCGAGAAAGTTTGCAATCGGCGCATAAATTTAATACGATATCCATCAATTCTAATAACTGCTCATCGAAATCACTTAAGCCTCATCCCCATAATGCTCGGAAGCATTTAAGAAAAGGCAGTTCGACGCATAGATTTTGTGGGGTTTCAGCTCGCGGCTGCATGGCTGCACATACATAAGCTTTGGAGCATCAGCAGTGTTCTGACGTATTATATATAGAGGCGCAGAGAGCGCATTCACGTGAGCGCATCCGTGAGATAATCCTGCGGTGGCGTGCGCGCAATTAGTGATAATTAGCTTTGCGTCGCTCGTTACCTGCGCTCCAAGCGCTGATGCTATAGCGGCCAAACGATCATCCAACAACGCCCCGTTCACTATATATAGCTCGCGCGGATAGACGTTTATTAACCAGACAGTCACCTCTCTCCTTTGGCCTGTTGCAGATGCGGAAGTTACGGGAGAGCGAAAGGAGTCACCAGATTCGCCTGGCACCCAGGATCGAGGAGAAGATCCACCATGATGATCATGTGGTAAGTGCTTGCTGTATACTAGTTGTATGTTTATATTTTTCTTTGTATGCATTTCGAAGCTGAAACGAGCTTTTGAAGTTATACTAAATAAATCAGGTGCAGTGGTAGCAAGTTTGATTGTTAAAAAAAATATAAAAAATTTACGATTTAAAATTAATTATTTTATATTATAACTAAATTTTTACTGCGTACAAATTTAATGCTTCCTTACTGTATATCGTTTAAACGTACTAAGCTAGGACGCTATGCTTTTTTTTGGAAGTTCCAATTATAACATTGGATATAATAAACTAAGATAATTGTGAACATCTTTTAATATTTTTAATGTACTTTATCATTGTAAAAGTGTCTTAACAACAAAGTCTTGTTTCGACTTTGTTGAACAAAATATTAAAAAAAAACTTGTTGCAGGTGGATCTCTGCAAAGTGGAGTGTGAGGACGACGCAGCAGCGACGGAACTCGACAGACTGCGCGAACTGGCAGTCGAACAGCAGGAGGTCATCGAGGTGCTGAGACAGGCGGTCAAGGTAATTTTCCGCGTGTCCGCATCAGCATCCCATTCCTTTACCCGCGTATGCGGTATTTTACGCGCATTACATATCCATAGATGTAAATGTATACCTGTGGTGAATATAACCAACCGTGTTGACCTGTGAGAAAAGGCGCGACCGCGAGGCGCCATGCTCGTTACTTTTCAAATCGTCCTTTTCTCCTATGTTTAATAAGTAGCGAGAAAGTAGCTGTTTTTGAAAAATAGATGCATTTCACGGGAGTTTCTGTAGAAACGCTTACAGTATTCAAAGATTGTTGATTAATGCAATTATTTACTTTTACTTTTGATTAATCAGCTGCCAGATCAGACTCAGGAAGTTATAGCATGAATGTCCTCTCTGACTTATGGAGTTCTCACCAGGTATTCAAATTTTTTGCACACAGGAAAAGGAGCGCAAGCTCGAGCAATTGTCAAACAAACGCCGCAAGGAGGAGTTTTACAAACAGTGGTTGGAACTTGAACCAGTGGCGGAGGTCGACGACGAGGACGAGCACCAACAAGACGAGGGCGACAGCGCACTCTCGAGCGCCCCATCTTCTTTGTCACCTCAACTCAACTCCAGCCGTAACAACGGCGTGACACGCGAGGCTTATGAGAATGTGCTCATTGAAATCGAGGAGCTGCAAACCAAATTTCTCGAGGAACAGCAAGAGCTCAGTCATGCCAGGAGCCAAGTTCGCGATCTCGAGAAGGCTCTGCTGCAGGAGGTCAGTTTTTACTCGTAGTTAAACGACGATACATAATTTTGTATAGCAGTTAACAAACAAAAATAGCTCTGCGCGTCGATATTCAAACGTATTAACTTTTCAAATTATATAATAGTTAGATTTTTATAACTCTGTAACTTTACACCCGCATCTTTTGAAATATAGGTTTCGTGTCGAAATCCATCTACGTCAAAAAATTTACTCGTTATGTTGATTACGGATGTACTTAAGGTGAGACTATTATTTACTATAATGCAAGTATCTGATTCACATTGGATACGGAAAATAAGATAATAAACATAATAAATGTAATCCACAAAATATAGCGGAACTTGACAACCAAAAACTATATTATACTTATTTACTTAATTATATCGAAACTGGAAATTCTTCATACTCAGAAATAAAAACTCGGACCTTACTATTATGTTACAGACAAGAGGCAGTCAAAACAGCAGGCGTGCACTTAGCGAAAAGCTGCGCGTGTCGGAAGAGCGCGAAGCTAGCCTTATCGCCGAAATTTCAGAGCTGCGCGAACAGAACGAGCTGCTGGAGTTTCGCGTGCTCGAGCTCGAGGAGTCGCCGAATCCACGAGATACCCCAGATCCGGCAGACAGCGGTATCGTCTCGCCGGAACCGATTCATCTCTACAAGGTAAGCTTACGTTTCATATAATTCATTTATGAATATTATGAGTGGTTCGACTGGTGATTTATAAATTTAGTTCGCATTATGTAAATTTATTAACTCTTTAGCGTATTTATAATTATTTTTTATCAGCATATCTGACATGAATAAGTATTATGTTGTACTTGTGTGAACATAGTTTTCTCAGTTTCATACTTATGCATTTCATACTTACGCGCTATACCAATAATACACTTTAAATAATTTTCGGGGTGATCGATCATAATAAATTTTGAAGCTTAAGTTAAATATATTTCTCGAAAAGTTCAAGTAATTGTACTCACCGGTAATTTCGAACACGATCTGACCAGACATCATTGCGCGGTACGAGTGTCATTTCACATTTATCATCGTTACGCGACCAAAAGTCTAATTAACCAAGCTCCATATTTCAATTTCGCACGCATAAACCTCTATCCCATAGAAGTTCGACTCAACTAATTACGCCATTCCTCGAAAAAATGCAATTACTTATATCTTGGCGTCTCGCGGTAGCGGCAGCCAACTCCCGGAATACCGGCAATTTATCTAGAAAACCTCACACCGCAAAGTATATATGAAATTCAAAGCACGCGCACTGGGGCCGTATTTCCTTTTTTCGCGCGGGCAGTCTAAAAAACGCGCGAAAACCCATCGATTCTCGAGCCAATTAGCCATAGAGCACATACTATATACGTGTATACCGCCTGAACCTCCAGCTTTCCATGGACCATAAAAGTCGAGAGGGCGGGGGGATCTCAGGCGCGTTTGAGCCTTATGGAAAGTTGCGGGTTATACCTCTCGCTCCATGTCCAGTCGCTTTTACGAGCGGCGATCTCTCATCGGGCCGCTTTCCCACGTTTTGTCCCGCGGACGCGGTGTTTTCACAGTTGATCGATCCGCCACGCGATCTCGGGTTATTTGATTAGCGACTGCGTGCGCTCGCTGATTATACTTGGGTATAAAGATTTTTATGTGCGTTGGCAATAGCCCTTCTTTTGCCATAATCGTCGGCTCTGTTAATTATCGTTTTTTTTCTTTTTTTTAATTATAAATTGACTTGTTTTTCAGGACCATCAATCGAGCAAACACAGAGACCGCGCAGTGGCGACTGTGATCCCCTACACCTCCAGCTACAATCATCCAGTTTTGCCCAGCGATCCTCAGAAGGCACCGCTGTCTCTCCAAGAGAGCGGAATATTCGAGGAGGAGGATGTCGATGAGGAAGAGATCGAGGATCACGTCGACGATGAAAACAAAATCGAGCTGGCCAGCCAGAGCACGCAAACCGAGGCTCCGGCCGGCGAACTGCTGCAGGAGGTTCAACGTCTGCAGGAGCTCCGAGCACGTATCCAAGAACGAGCTGCCAAGGTGCCACCAGTGTCGCCGATTAGCGATCGTAAGAACGAAGCCCCCTACGACTTTGCACTGGATGTCACACCTTTGCGCGAGAGGATTCGCGAGCTGGAAGAGCGACTCAACGCCCAAGAGTCCGAGCGCCGGATCTCGAAGCAGCGGGAGGAGGAGTTGCTGGATGAGAATTATCGGTTGACGGAAAAGAATTACTGTCTGGAGGCCGAACTCAAAAAACTCCAGGAAAAACTGAACGAGGTGAAACTGACCAGCGACGTGGAGACCATGACCGATCAAGTGGTTCAACAACTGGTGTCAGTCCAGACAGATGATTACGAGCAATGCTATGATGTCGTCGACAATGAAGACAAGATCGTTATGGACGACGTGAATAACAGCTGCATCGAGATGTCCAGGTGTCAGAGACTCTACAGAGCTGCTATTTCAAACCTGGACGAGGACGGGTCATCCCAGAGCGGCGCGAAAGCAAGTCTAGATTCAAGCTCCACGTCCAAGACTCAACCTTGTCTGGACTGCAGCGAATTGTGGAAGGATTGCGACGCTCGGATACACAATCTCGCAAGGACCGAGTTCTGTCTACGTCAACAGATCACCAGTTTGGAGCACAGGGAGAGTGCTTTCTTCGAAACTTTGCGCCAGGCCGACGCCACCTGGGCCAAGCTCGAGGCGGACTACGAGGCCAAGCAGAAGGAGATGAGCGAGCGGCTGACGGCCCAAGTCGAGCTGAACCGGGCTCTGTTCGAGCATTTGACAAAGCTGAACAAAACGGCGGAGAAGACGTCGAAGGAACGTCCGGAGGAGCCAATGGAGGTAGACGACGACGTAGCAGTGAACTGCAAGTTGGAACTCACAAGAGCTACGCAGACGGATGAGTTTGAGAGCTGCAGGTGTCAGAGAACACCTTCGCTATCGAGATCGTCGTCGTCGGCGACGACGACTGGGCTCATCGTAAGGGCGGACTCGTCCAGAGTGTCGACAATCTCACGGACAAGTATCACCATGACCTCAGCTGGATCCGACGAGATCGACGTAAGTCTTCGAGTGATACTGTGTCTCGCCGGCATCTATTTGCTTAACTTCGTCTGCTTTGCACTAACCAAAAATCTATTGTAAATCATAAAGCCACAACTTGGGTCTAACGCTTTTCTTTCTTTTGCCTTAGATTTATTTGTGTGATTTAAATTACGTGTAAGTTGTAGGTAATTTATTTATTCGATTGTAATATATATTTATTGGAATTACAACGTCACATATTTCGTTCGATTTTATAGTATAACACGGTACATTGTAAATAGTTTCTTTCTCTTCTTTTAGTATTCTAATTGTATAAGTTTTCATGTTATAACTTTTATTTTCACATAATGATCGTTGCGTTTTCATATTTCACATTACTAAATGCGGTTTTGGAATACGGCGAGTGAATCTAACCGTTGTTATATTATTTCTAAATATGTATTTCATTGGTTAAATTGCGATCACTTGCAAGTTCACTTATTTTTGCGTTTTGTTTGTCTTTTCGATTTTTAATTATATCGAGTTTTTACTGTATTCAACTTTAAGAGCGCATTATTCAATAACTGAACTTATTTTTAAACTTTAGCCCTGTATTTATTTCCTTAAATTCGCATAGCAAATAATTAAATAGTAAAAAATAAAAAAAAAATAAATAAATTTGCTCTTGAGAAATCGCATGTGCGATTATCGATATTAATGTTTGTTTAGCGAATAAGAATAATAAAGTATAAATAATGTTTCTTTTATAATAACCGCTTTATTTTTTGCATGACATATAACACCTAGCTTTCATTAACACAAACTATGTAAATAACAATTCTGTAAAAATTGTATAATACCATGCACAGCAGCACTATGAGAATTCTATAGCTGTCAATTTCACACTAAATAATAAAGTGCAAAAAGTGATCTCCCTCTTGATAAACGTGAACCGTTTCTCACAAACAGACGAATGCAGTATTGCTGGCACCTGCTGATCCCCCTGCGGAGATAGCCACCGAAGCGAAGGAGGAGGATAACGCCCAGTCCGTCGCAGTCCAGATTCAAAGACCAGCAGTAGCATCAGCTGATGCACCCCAGCGAGCGGATCATCAGCAGACCGAGGGTCAGCAACAGCCGGAGGCTCTCGTCAACATTGACGAATCTTCCAGCGATAAGAAGGTTAGCAAGCCGTCCAAGGGTGCGGGAATGGCGCGACAGGGAAGCAACGTGCGCCGCAAAGCTATTAGCTTCGAGCGCAACCTCGCAGTCAGCTCGGCGCGTGGCCACCGCTTGACCCTCTATCAGGAGATCTGCGTTTGATCTTGCCGATTATCGTCGAATCATTTATACGAACCGAACTTATATTATCATATATATGCACACGATTTTTTTGTTAATTTTTTTCGAGAAAGCGAAGCGAAAAAGACACGAGAATCGCGTTGTTTTGGCCTGCAGGTAGAGTGAAAATACTACTTGTGAATCATGGAGATCTTTTGTTTTACCGGTGACTGAGCTTGATTTTTAATGAGACTGCCAGAAGTTTGCTTTGTGGGTAAGCAGTGTACGAGGACACTGATGGCTCATACCTCACGGTAATGGTTTCGAGTTCTGTTTAAACTCTACCTTCAGTTATTGATTTAACGCTAAAATCATCACCAAAATGTCAAATAAATTTTGCAGTATACGACTCGTCGAGTATTGAAATTATTGTCTGCGTTTCTAGTACAGCTATTTATGTGCTGGAATGATTTACGATTCACTGCTTACACTACAAGGCATAATTCTAGTAAACAATAGGGAGCTTTCTTTATTTTAAAATGCATTAGGTATATTAGTTTTTATAAAAATATTTTAAGTGTTTCAAAGAGTTCGAAATTTAGTTTTGCGCAAAATTTAGTAGCAATATTAGCGCTGGTAAAACAGTAGATCGATGTTTCTCCATTCAACCAAATTTACGGAGCTCGAAGAAAAAAGTATACATCGATTGATGAAAATTCACAGGGTCATTGAATTCGTACGTTTACTTGGCTAATCGTAGGAAAGCGTTTATAATTATAAGTTTTATGGATATTTATCTTTCAACTTGTCATTTTGTCGAAAAACTATTTATTTTAAACAAATGAAGACCTGATGACTTTATTGAAATACGAAGGCAATAACTTTCTGAAAAATGTCTTAGATGGTATATTGTTAGAGTAGAAGAATTTTTAACTATTCCTTATCATAAACAATTGCGAATAAATTACGATTGAGAGACACGTTATAATTAACATTGAAATCAAGCAAGAAATCAGGCATCATACAACCAACAGAAAAGTGCCTAACGAGAATACAAATCATGTACTGATAATATTTCAACAATTGTTCTCGAGCTGATCTAGAGGCGCACGAAGATCATATCGCCAAAAGGCTTTAGGAAAGGATAATCAGGAGGACAAGAAGCTCGAAGAGAATCTCTAGCTCTATCTCTGTGTATCGTGGACTTGAAAAATCCTGGCTCGGAGGCTCGTTCGTATCTGGCCCAAGGTCAGTTTGTCAATTTGTCGCCCTTTCCAACCTGGACAAAAATACTTATTCCTATAATAGCCACGGCATTTTTTATACTTTTATGTTCAGATCTCAAGTATACTCTTATTATTTTAATCCTCCGATCACAGTGTTTATCCTCTCAAACCCCAGCAATCAAGTAGATAATGTCAAGTTTGGTCAGACATGTCTTTCTATAAAGATCTTCTTAAAGCTCATACTTTTTGAAGATTCACATTATGGTATGGAAGTTCGAAGCTTTTCTCAAACGAATTTACTGTTTCATTTTTGCATCATTACTCATTTTCGTGCTCAAATCTTAAATTTCAAATAATTATAGGATTTTTATAGTACACTAATATATTCGTTGCGAAAAGCTTCATTTCTCATACAAATAAACGGAAAAGTTATGTTATGTGCCTACTTGACTATGTGTTTGGTCTCACACTTCGTAGTTATTGTTATTTCCTCTCTAATCACACAAAATACACTGGCAACTCTTAATATGTATTTTTTCTTCTTACCTCCACGGCGTATATTGGATGTTTTCCTTATTGCAAGTCTCGATCTGGCTCCGTAAGGGGATATTTTAGCATTTATTTTCCAGCTGAACTCAATGCAAGAAGGTTCACTGACTTACGTTCTAATATGTATAGTTATACTGTGGAGACGCAGTTGAATATGCGACTGATAAATATTGGTCGTTCTTTTCGGTCGTATAATACAGATCTCTTGCGTTCATCTTCGCCCAGGCAAAATGTAGTAATTGATAACCTTGCGGTGGCGGGGCTTTGCTATGAGGCTGGGAGCTTATTCACTCGCAATCGAGCTTTTGGAACGAAAATTAGTTAAAATGCAGCTTTTATGAAACAACTAGATGTTCTGTTTCGTAATAATAATAATATATTAATAACTTTAGTTAATCTAACCAAAATATAATACGTACAATACAAAAGTGCATAAATATTTTTGTACAATACAAGTGTATTAATATTTCTGTACATTAGTGAGTATATTGAATATCATTAGCCCCAGTGACTAATTTATATCTAAATTAAACTGTAACTATACTAATTGACAATGAGACAAAAACAAAAAAAGGACTATTTTAATTGTCGGTAAATTAAATTTTTTATTATTTGTAAAATATTGCAGTTACATTGAAAAATATCACAATTTTAACGAACATTCAATTATTCATGGATAGATTTTAACTTTCGATTTATGTTTAAAAAAAATGTTTTTCCATTTGTGAAATATGTCACTGATTTTCCCATGATTGAATTTTTCGACATCAATTTGAACTACTGCGACGTTTTAAATGTGAAATTAATTTCAATCCATTTATATTGCAAATATACATACATATTCCTTACTCTTATGTGTCGTAGTTATAGAGTACACAAACGTAATAAAAATAAATTCAGTATTTATTATATAATGACGACGAAAATTGACAGCGCAATAAAGATATTTTGCAACGAGTTCATAGCACTTAGAAATAAAATATTTTACTGAATTAAATGCAACATTTGAGAATGTTTGTAATAATTTACGCCAATCCGTCTGTCAATTCTTGTTACAAATGTTATATACAAAATCATATAGTAACATTTTAATTGTTACTATAATACTTTCCATCGTCTAAAATGATCTAGAAATCTAATTTCTCTGATTTTTTGCAGCAAATAATCTACTTCCGATGGAGATGAAGTTCCTTTACAAGCATCAACCGTTAATTTAAGAGACTCAACGACATCAGGTTTTCATTCACGCGCATATTGCGTTTCCTACGAGTACAAGGGAAACTGTAGTTTCAAAGCATTAGATGAGGTAAAAATGATCATAATATTATCATCAAATCTTTTCTCTTCAGAAATTGTGCGTAAGTTGTTAATTAGTTTTTCCATTTTTTAGAATGAAAAAAGCTGGCGTTGCTTGGAGAAACCAAGTGTCGACCAGAGTGGGTGCGCCTCGCTGTTAAAGTTTCCAAGATATTTGAACGAGCGTACATCAGCGAAATGATGGACGTCGATGCAGTTCACGGTGACAGCGCGACACTGTCTGACGGCTTCTATCGCTCATCTAGTTGGCGCACCTCTCATCTGCTTTTCTTCGGTATCCAGAGTGAGCTGCGTTAATCGTCGAGTTGCGACGATTTCTAGGCGTCTGAACCTCGTGGGAAATGCGCGAGAGCATCCTTTATCTGATTCCTTTTCGCAAGATGTTCCCACTTGTATAAAAAGACGACATTTTATTATGTGACTATGCCTTCGAATTGAAGATAACGTTTATTTTATTTTTTGAAAATCGTTAAACTCATTGCATATATTTGCGTTGCAGTATTTCAAAACTGAATTTTTTACCATCATTTTTATTCGTGACAGTTACGCGAAAGGGAAATAGAAAAGGATTATGCGTTGAAAACCTGAAAAAAATATTGCCGAGCTGTGATTTTTCATGTCAATTACAACGAGCAGAAGTACAATCATTTTTATTTTGTTATTCACGCATTCTAAGAGTTTCGATTGCATTGTTAGTGGATTTGGTGGCAACAATTAATTTTTGTACTAAGGGAATCCATTAAAAATGAAATTGTGGCTGACTCAAGTTTGCAATTACCAATTTATTGTCCATATACAAATGCGTGAATGTTTTCATAAATACTGATATTTGACATCGCGTGTCAATATTTCGTTTTCGTTTAAGGATAAACAATCAACTGTAACGCATTATCATTATAAAACTTTTTATCAAAAAGCGCTACGTACTATTCGTATAAAATATGGTAGCTTATTTCTTTAAATCCAGTTTTTAAGTCTCATGATTGCTTATCATCGATATTCAATAATATATTGTTTCACATGACACATATGTACATACATATATTGTAATGTATTGTACATATGTCAAACATAGAATTTTTCGAGTAATGAATTGTAAAGGAACCCCGGATATGTCTTTTAAAAACTGGATTTTTTATATTGTATGCGTTTATTCGCTTCTACATTGTCACTTGTTGCATGCGCTCTTTATCCAGATATTTTTAAGTCAATAAATTGTCGAGCCTCGATTTCTTATACGAAATTATTAAGTTGGATTCACTAAAATCTTACTCTTTTGTTTTCAAACGTTGTTTCTCATTCTTATATTAAATAATAGTTCGTTGCTATTTTTAAATTCAAATTGTTCACGCATATACTTATGAATATATACTTTCGTTTAAGAGTACGAAGCCCTCGGCAAAACCCTATTATATTAAATTAAGCGTGTTTTGTGTAAGCAACGAAAGTAAATCTCGAAGAGATTAAAAAGTTAAAGCTGCCGAGAGTAAGAAGACAATCAACGCCGCGTATACGAAAAATCCGAATTAGGGTTTTTAGGTACTGTATCTAGTCGATATATTTTTTTGTGTAAGAGTTACAAAGTAAACACACGGCGTTTCATTAAATTTTTCTTCAATAAGAATGAGTATAGCCTCGAGATACAAATTATATAATATACCTTATATTCTCATTGCGTAGCGTTAATGTACATTTGTATTAAAAGTATAGTACGACGTTTTTCGAGCGATTACGACAAAATCGCAGTTTTTAGTTTATAGGAGTCCTTCAATAAGTGTATCTCGAGAGCACATTATTAATTATGATAAACCCAAGAAAATATGGTTTCATTTTCTAAGCGTTATTTCGTCGAGGTAATTAACGAGTTATTTACTCAGTTTATGCAATACTTGTATTTTATTGAATAAAATACCTATAATTATACTTATTGAATTGTATTACACACTTTGTTATTATCCTAATCCCTTAAAAATGCACACGATTTACTATCATTGAATCAATTAATTCATTCAATTTTTAAATATTTTCTGTTTTGAAATCTTTAAATCCTAAATTTATGACAAGGGTAAAAGATGCTTATTGTTTTTAAATATATGTATCCATATTGCCTTGTATTTTTTCACAGACTTTTATAATCAATACTATTATTTAAAGTAATTGCTTTTTTTTATGTTTATTTTTCGGTGATGACGTTCTGAGCACTGAAATGTATATAACAAGATAGATCATATAATTTACATTATTTTTAGGTGATTACAGAATTGTTGTTTCTTAGAACAAATTATTATTCTCACTTATCGAGAGCCTTGGAAAACAATGTTGGATTTTTTGGTTCTTGAGGTGAATTTATTGCAGTGCCCATTAATAAAGACGGCAGCGCGCACTCCATGAATTTCACTCTTTCAGCAAGGGCAGCTTGGCGCTTCTCCAGCGCCGCGTACTTCTTTTCGTGCTGGCTCAGCAAGTGCTTCCAATAGCCGTTTTTGCTCTTTTGCTTACACCCGTCGAATTTAGAATCACTATTTGGTATGAATTTTTTGGTCTCCATTATTTTGATTCACGATAATTTAAGTAGTCAAACGAGAAATAATCCATGAAGATACTAAAAATTAAAAAAAAAACATTAGCGGTATTGACCGTGTTTTGATATAAAGAAAAATTAAGTGTGTTATCTGTATAAGCTTACTGTAGGTTAAGTGTATTAAACCATTTATCCGTTCTAAATAGTAGGTTATTGGCAAGTCCAAGCAAAAGTGGCAACCCTAGCGGCAGGCCATTGAAGCTGTGAAAGGTATAATAAGCAGACGATT
>UCOJ01002154.1:0-15094 GCA_900474305.1 Cecidostiba fungosa
GCTACCGAAAGGCTGCACAGCATCACACACACACACACACACACACACGTGTGAAAGCCTCGCGATGACGGAAGGCAAAAAGCGGCCGAAAGAAGATGCTGAATACAAGTCGTCCCTCTCTCTCCCTCACAATACAGGCGAAAAAAAAGAATTCGAGAATGGAAGAAAGAGCGGAGAAGTGCAAAAAGCAAACAAGAGGCGAACGCGCGCGCTCGGTCTTTCGAAACGGCTTAATTAATTCGGATTTATCCCGCGGCATGACGACCGAGATTTTAATTCAATTCTCTCTCTTTTGTGCAGAGTTCTCTCTCCCTCTCTCTCTCTCTCTTCCTTTCTAGTTTATTTACGAGCTCTTGCATTCGCGCATTGCCTTCGTACTCGATTAACCGTGATTATTCTGGGCATTACGTCGCGCGACCGTATAGGCTCTGCACAATCGGTGCAGCAACCAGCTCCTAACGACCGAATTATGCTCTCTGTCGACGCGGCGGGTGTGTGTCTGCAGCATACGTGTGCGCGGACATTCGAGCTGGAAGAACAAGTGCGATGAGTCCAAGTTCTGAAGGTACAGCTATGGCGAGATGTGATTGTCTGTATACGGGACTGAGAGTTTTGTGCGCGGAGTCGCGGCTCGACCGTTAGATTACCCAGCCGTTTCGCTCAATGACGGCAAAGGTTTTTTCTATGAACAATTATTTGTTCCTCAATGTATATAAAAGCTCAAAGTGCGCATATCTTTTGCACAATATACGTATAAACTTTCAATTCCACACACAGCCGCAAGTTAATAATAAAGCTACGCTCCTAAAGTAAAACTCCGCTCGTATATAACGAGGCAAAATTCCATATTCACTCGTCGGCAAAAGCCTCGCGCGTGAAGTCTGCACTTGCAAAAGAATAAGCGAGCATAATCAAAGAAGCGCCGAGGTTAACAGTTACCCTTGCACATACTCGCGGTAGCTGCTCTACGTCGTCGTCGTCGTCTGCTATTGCGTTCGCCTGTTTAAGTGGCCGGCCCAATGAATATATTGCATCCTCCTCAAATAAAACGTTGAGTTACTACCGTTTGACGTGAGTGAGTGGACGGCCGATGCTCGCTTCTGCCTCTTCTTCTTCTTCTTCTTCTTCTTCTTCTTCTTCGAGTCAGGTGGTTGGCGTTCTCGTTTCTGTCCGTTCGCTTCGCCCGAGTCACACCTTGCAGGAAACACTTTGGACTTAATTGCTCTGCCACCGACGAGGTATATATGTATATGTATATGTATAGCTACATGTGAGCATGTGGTAGTGGTTCGTCTTCTTCTTCTTCTTCTTCTCCATCTTCGGAGTCTTCGACGGTGTTGCCCTTGCCGAGAGGCAAAATGCAGAATCAGCTGTGACGGGGGTTAAGGACATTTAAAGCTGCTGCTGGCTCTTTGATTTGAGTGACTGCGCGTGGTATAATGAAATTCCCGACGATTGATTTCTTTTGTTTTTACCTTAAGTGCGCTTACTTCACGATACCTTTTTTATTTTCTTTCTGCGCGCGCGCTATTTGATTTTTTTTTTTTTTATATATTTACAAATCAAGACAAGGTATGTATAGATTTTCAAATATCAATAATTTAATACACTCTGCGCAAGACTAAGAGACACGGACCGCGAAGCGAATAAAAGAAAATCAAGGAAGGTGCGGCGCAGGAGAGTTTAATCCCTAAATGGAAGCCGGTGTCCGACAAAGGGCAAACACTCGAAGAGATTGAGCAATCCTCGACGGAAAATCTTATGTACTTTCTCGCAGCAAGAAGCATTTTCCGGTGAGACTTTCGGTTATTCGTATCGTGTGCAGTAAAAATTTGTTTTCCGTAATATTTCTTGTGAGAACTAATCGCATTATCACACAGAAGCACAACAAATACTTGACGCAATCAGCAGCTCTCGCACCGATGAAAAAAAAGGATTCCCCGAAGAACCTCTCACTCCGGCCAATTCTCCATCTCCCCCAGGACTCAACACTCCGTCTCTCGCAGCGCCTCTTGCGCGGAATCCGTATATATACGAACTTCTTATATCCGCGTAGTCGCCGCAGGGTCGACGCGAGACAGAGAGAAGTATAGGTACACCCGTATATACTGTTTGCCACCAACGCCAAAGTGTATTGTTGAATCAAGGCCAGAGCTGTCGGCGTGAAAGAGGAGCCGAGGAAGGAAGAAAGAAAGAAAGAAAGAAACAAATAAAGGGTTATTGTGTTTGCGCCGAGGCTTTCGAGGCTTTTCTCATCTTTCCGGATAAGGACTCTGATTTGTCGGAGCGCGCGCGCGCGCGCGGACACGTGTGCTCGTGATCTTGTCAATCGAGCGGTCGGATAATTCCCCCATCGATGCTCCAGGCGTCGGGGCGTGTTATATATACGCGACGCGGTTTTCTGCTTAGTCTGAAAGGGATTTTTGGAACCGCGCTGATTTGGATTGATATAGAACGACTTGATTGCGAACGAGTTGATATTATTCAACCTTCACAATAACGTGTAATGCAATCGGCTAAACGTAATGTCGCGTACAATACATGTCAAGATGAGATCAAAGGATCGAAAGCTTCATCTCTTTGATATACGCATTGTAGGTATGAATCGTGCAATTCCATCAGTTTTAACTTATTCAAAGCCGAAATCCATATACACCGACGACGATTACGAATAATCTAGAACGACATCAACAAGTCGTGTAGAAAAGAAAAAGAAAAATAATCGATCAGCCGCGACAAATAATAGCACGTGTGTCGTCGGTTTCACAAAGCATGTTTAATTTACAAAACGAGAAAAGAAATTAGAGCCCTCGCATCGGCAAAAAGAAGAGCGTGTCCGTCCCATCAGTCTACCATTATCGTATCTGCCGCGCGCAACTTTTTAATCAGTCGCTCTCGTATACACATGTAGCAGACCAGCTGAAACGGAGACGCGCAGCACTGTAATACCGCGACTAATAATGAGCGTGTCGATAGCCGAGTCGAAGCGACACTCGATTCTCGCGTCTTTGTAGTTAACGCCGCTAGTAGTAGATGCGACTCTCTTTGAGCTAGGAAATAGCAGCAGCAGCAGCAGCAGCGCACGGTATCGGTTCGTTGCAACGGCGATATATACTGCGGAGCTGATGTTAGCCCCTTTCCCACTGGGGGCGTGGGCGACGAGCTGGAGAGAGGATATATGTATACTTACCCTCCCTCTGACGCCCGGCGAAAACGGAATGCGAGAAGAGGAGGTGAGTGTCTAATGTATATATAGGTATACAGTATACCGCGATATGCTTTAACTTTGATACACGTATTTGGGCCTATTTTCATAATGTAATTTAAACAAAAATACGTATCTTGACTACTTGATGCATACCGCTAGCATTGTCTGCTTACGAAACTAAAATTACCAAAGCTATCACTGCTGTATCCATCAAAATTCAAGCCGAAATCGCTCCCTACTATTTTTCAGAGTCACACACACACACACACACACACCGTAATCCCCATCCCCCGCTATTCTGTCGCGGCGGCAGAAGCATCAGCAAACGAGCTTCTCGCGCATGCGAGCAAGAGAAACGCGGTATATCCCTCGCTCGCTCGGCAGCAGCAGCAGCAGCAGCAGCAGCAGCATCATCAAGCCTTGTGATTACGGTCGTACGACTATATACGCGCGCAGCCTTTGCCGCGCTGCAGCAGCTGCAGTCGGGCCTCTCATTACGACTCGCGTGGCGCAAAATAAGGGTGTATCGCCAGCCGGGAAAATTGTAAGTGTCGCGAGATCAAAGACGCGCGCAGTAACGCGATATCGCTCGGCGTTTATGCATCAGCCTCTCGTTGTTAACGTATATATATATATATATATATGTATATATAGGTATATATATAGGTGGGCCATGTCGGCGAATCCGATTTCTTGGGCGCGCACGGCTACTTTGCGCCTTCGAGAAACCCCTACCGAGAGCAAGAGCAGTTATATATAGGTATAGCAGAGAACTCGACGATCTTTAAGGAAATATTGCTGGGAGAGAAGGTGTCAGAAGCAGGCGGACGTTGAGGGAAGCTGCGGTATATAGTATAGTATGTATATGTATATATAGAGAGCGAGCCAAAGACTTTCGAAATTATATCGGCTGAATGATGGGAGAAAGGGAGGGCTATATTAGCGGCTCATAGTTAACTGAACTTTGCTTTCCTTGTACGGCGTCGTGCTCTTTTGATATCGCAAGAGGAATCAAAATGGGACTTGATGGCTTGCGCTGGGACACTTTTCCCCTCGGTTTTATTGTGTGATTTTCGTCTTTTTTCAACTGATATTTCTTGGTGAGAAAATTCTTCTTTTGATCTTTCATAGATTAGCTGGGTACTTTGTTTTAAAAGTATTTCTTTTTGGACTTCTCATCAGTTGTAACGGTCGGATATAATACTCCAGACACTCGTCACATATAATAATTTTGCCGAAATTTCAAATCCAACAAACGTTATCCGACAAGCACCGATCTCGGCATATTAACAACTCAACCAAAAGAAAAGCACGCAAAACCCGATCCGTATATTCCAACTTCGCTCTCGGCTCCTTAATTCTCCCTCGCTATCAAAAGGAGAATCGAACGCGCGTATATGTATACGCACGAGCCTCGCGGCTATTATATCTCGCGGTTTCGCGCCGCTGGCGGTGTATACATGCATCTATAAAGACCGCACAAATCACGACACTGGCCCGACGCCGCCATATCGAATCGAATAAGAGGGCCCTCGTATATGCTGTATGGTATAGCAGAGGCACAACCACCCCGTGCGACAGCCGTTGCCCGCATGATAACATTTGCGGCTTGGTATCGGGGGGGACGTTTCGATCGCACCGCGAGTGAGCAGCAACGTATATCCGTGTCTGTGGCTCGCATAATGGTTTACGCACGAGTACGTATACTTATGGATTAGAGTGGATTGAATAAGCGCATACTCTCGTTGAGCTCATTTTACAGTATACAGGAATGTAGTAATAAGAGGAAAGAATGTTTCTCAGATCAAAAAGCCGTGTATACATACATCGCATAATGTATACGTTGCTCTTATTTCGCCAGCAGGTATAATATGAGAGGCCATTACGAGAATTTATTGGAGAGTATCAAAGTGATATGCACGCTATCAAAAGCCGCAGCAACGATATCATCCGCGATCGCAGCGCGAGACGGCGCGGGCACACATTAATGCAGCCGCGCCAGGAGGCGCCGAAAAATCGTTATCAAACCGCGCATTATACTCGCGCGTTCATTTAGATTTATGCGCGCCTCCAAGTGTGAAAGGACGGCTCTCTATCCTTCTTCCATATACACTCTATACTACTACTATAATACTCTCTTATTTCTCTTTCCATTGGCTCGCTCCGGCGATAGGATCGGCCGCGCCGACGTTATTTACGATCAATAATTAGCGGTATCTATCGCTGCCGGCGCCAAAGTCCGGCCCTCCGCAGTTGTACATCACATATGCAGCAGCAGCAGCAGCGTGCGTGAATTCGCGAGTCGCGCGCGAGGTCGCGTTTCGCGCCCGCGGCCGGCTTTTATTATACGTATGCTGCTGCAGAGCCATTAGGCCGAGGAATCGTATCGGTAGGCTGCGCAGATCGAGAAAGAGAAGGCGAGAGATGGAGATATGTATATGCATGAGGCCGTGCATTTGCATTTATCGTATCGATTACCAGCGCTCTCTCTCTCTCTCTCTCTCTCTCTCTCTGTCGTGTAGTCGAGCAAAAGGATCGCGTGCCTTTCTTTTTCCGCTGGTGTTTTCTTGGACGTACTCTGTAGAGGTAGATGTAATAAACGGGATTTTACGCATCGCGATGGATGGAGCTGAGTGAATTATTGACGGAGTATATATGTGCGACTGGCAAATTATTCATACGCGCACGCATTGTGCGGTATATTGCATTGCGAGTGAGATTTTGCGTGTAGTGATGTGTGTTCGATATTGCTACTATACATTACTGCTGGACTGCGTTTAGTCAAACTGTTAAGATTATTTGAATAATAGTAGAGAGATTTTCTTTTTTCGGGAGTATGTATATTTAATAAATATAATGCGGTACTTTAGTCGTAAGTGCTCTGGAATATGTTTAATATACATAACGGTTTGCCACGGTGCCTAATAATAACCTTTCAGAACTGTGTAGTTTCTTTATTACGAGAAAATTTCATAAATTTAATTCTACATATATATGCTGAAATTCAGGGTAGCGTGATTTTCACTGGCAAATAAAAACAGCTGACAAATACAGAATTTTTAATTTTCAGAGTGATTATTCTAATTCGTCTCAACCATGTCACAATATTGACGAGAAAAGTATTACGAACCACACCAAACATCATAACAGTCGGGCCATCATTTCCACATTTACAGAGTCCACTACTCCACAGCTCGTCGACACAAATACATGCGGCCACACATTATCGTCCAGAAACGAAACTATTCCCGCGGCGCACATAGGTATATATAATACACGAGCGACTATAACACGCGCAAAGTCAAGAGAGCCAACGCTCTCGACGGAAACGGAAGTGCCTGTCATAGCTGGATACACAAACATGCCGCTTATTGCAGCTATTATATATACATATTCACACACAGGCGCACTTAATAATCCTTCGCACCTCTGAAAACGCGTCTGTATGTGCATGTACAAATATATCTCAAGAGAAATAATATAAGGAGCACACGCTCTGATAAGCAAAGTGCGTCGAAAAATTGCCGGATTCTTGGACTGCTGTGTGTGTATGTGTGACAAATCGTCCCTAGTGCAGGCGTTAATTCGATTAGCGGTGTGGGCGACGGGCAATAAGCATAGTGTGTAACGCGCCCGGGGAACTATTTTAACGGGACACTTAATGTCGTTGGTGACTTGACGAATTCTCTCTCGAGCTAAACAAACGAGTGGAGATTCTTAGTCAGCACTTATAATTTCATGATTTTCTAAAGGCGAGTGATGATGACATTAGTGCACGTTTTGCTTCTATACGCAAGAAATACAACTAATGCAGCTTATTTTGTATATTATTTCATAAATTGCTCGGAGAAGATAATTTCGCCCATACTAGAATTATTATGCGTCCACGGAACAGAATTCAGCAGTAAAAATATCAATTAAGAGCCGCAAACATTTTTTTAAAACGTTTTTCGAACCTAAATGCCCATGTCAACTATGCGTTTTTATTAGCATTACAGTTTTAATAACGTAATTGTTCGTAAATTACCAGAGAGAGAGAGAGAGAGAGCGCGCGAACGAGGAACCCCATAATAGTAAGAGAGAGAGGGCTCGTCGCTATATGCCATGTGGTCAGCAGTAGGCTGCAAGGATTTTCTCTCAGCGCGATATTTATGCCCCGTAACTGTCCGCCTCTCTTCGGGTGAAGGGCTTTCTAAACGCATCAATTTAACACGTTGCCGCGAAAAAGGGCGTGAATATTTGAAACGGATATCTATCTTCTCCTCACTGTTATTTGTCCGACGGTACCGCGCGAACGCTTCCGTAGATACGATCCGTTTTTTCTTTGCTCTCTCTCTCTTTCTCCCGAGCTATATGCGTATACACATCCTTTATCGCCCCTGATTTGACTTTTTGCGAGTAACAGTGTGTTTCAGAGTCAAGAATTTTTTCAGGAAAATAAAAGAAATGAAAATAGGTGAGCAATTGTCTGCACCATCATCATCCATCAAGCGTTTCCGAATTTGCGACGCACTGGAAAGACCGGACTGCACACATTTGCCTTCCGAGCAATTGGCCTTTTTTTTATTCACGGCCAATTGACCGAGCCCCAAAGCGTCTTGCCTACATCTCCTTCTGCCTGTGTACAGCACAAAGACTGCTCTCCTCCTGGACGGTATAATGGCGCATGTATTTGGATCACGTTCGACGATATGTCAATATAGAGGAGCGGTCCGCAGAAAGGGGGGAAGCTCTGCATACCAATGCGCGCAACCGCCTCGCCCATGGCTTGTTATCCTAAATACACGAAAATCCTTCTAGGGAGAGGGTAAGACTGCCGCCCACCGCGACGACGACGACTCCTCTATTCCTTTCCTTACTCGTCGTTCCGGGATAATGCAAGACAAATTGACGATTCAGCTGCCGAGGGAGCCTGGAGAATTGATATATGCGAGAGAGCGAGTGGCAGGCTTCGAAGAAGATGAGCGGGTTTGGACTTGCTGTGTAGTTATATTGCGAGGAATACATTAGGCTTGATATACGTACATACAAAGGTGCAGGCTAGTTTCCGCGAAGGGAGACGTGGTTTCAGGGTCTGTGAGCTATTTTGAAGCTGCATTGTAGAACGTACTATATTATTTGGAGACGCTTCTCCGATATATTCCAGCTATATCCGCCCGCAGAACATCACTTTTAAATCAAAGGCTCTTCGATCTCAAATAACTACATCGACGCGTCTTAGCACACCCGACTCGTTCTACTGACACGACATCAATTCTCACTGCGTGTATCATAGTTATTCCACCGCAGCTTTGATTTAGTAATACAAGTAGCTGCAAATGTGTATTACCAAGTGCGCGAAACAAAGAAAAAAGCCCGTCGCTCTACGCGAAAGGTAAACGCTTGCGAGAGAAGGGCGCGAAAGGGGACGACATCAGCCTCCCTACTTTTATTCCGCACGCGAAAGTCGTCGAGGGGAGAGAAAAAGAGTAGAGAAAGACAGAGGAAAAAGCAGAGCAAAAGCTGGTGCTCGCTTTATGCTCCGTCCTTTTTACCGTCTTCCTCTTCTCGTCGGCAATTCCGCAGTTGACTATAAAATATTTGCTTTGGTAATGAGGCCATGGTTGAGCGCGACGGACCCATACTCTCTCTCTCTCTCTCTCTCTCTTTCTCTGCTATATTCCAGAGCTGCATCTGCCTCGCTCGAAAGCTTTCCTGCAGCCGAGGCGCGAAGGATTCGGTGTGCAAATAAGGAAGGAAGCTGCAAAAGAGGCCGAGCGCGAATTATCGCAACACCTCTCGCCCTCTCTCTCTCGAGGGAAAAAGCTGATGTATCTATATATACCTATAGGAGTCGAGAGAGAGAGAGAGAGATGGGATCGCGCGAAAAGCAATCGGCCAGCAGTTCCCGATTGATATACACATACAGCTCTCTATACAGCAGAGCTTGAAGAAATTTTCATGTTTGAAGATTCTATCTTTGGCCGCTTCGTCCTCGCTCCGATAAAAGGGGAATATCTTCGATCCTCGACCGCGCGCGCTTCGAGATTTGAATAACTCCGGCAGATATATTATTCGCGCTCACGCGGTTGCTTACTCGTACATAAAATTCAGAAGCACAGGTATTCCCAGCTCTGATAACGCTACTCTCGCAATTAAATTGTCACGGCTTATCTGTGCAAATGCATTTATACAACGTGTCCAGGTAGAGAAGGAGAGATGAAAAAGTTGGTTGAATAAAGCTTGGACAGCACGATTCTCACTCTCTCTCTCTCCCTCTCCCTCTCCTTTAGCCTCTATACTTGAATCGGCCAATCTGTAATTAAACGAACGGCGCGGCGATCGTTAAGCATAGCGCGGTCAAGATAAAGCCAATGACTGTCGAGTATATGATCGGCGGCGCTGCAGTGTGACGATTCGGTAAAAATAGCCGCAGCCGCCGCGAGCGAGAACAAGAAAGAAAGCAGCGAATGCATGAGAAAGGTCGCTCGCGGCGCTTGTGTGTCGGGCGTTTATCGATCCCCATCTTGCGCCCCCGGCATCTCGCTCAGATGCGCACGAGAAACAATGAGTGTCCTGTGCATACATATACAAGTACAACAGCCCGAGTGTGTATACAAGTCTGGAAGGAATATCTTAACAAGCCTAATCACGATATCAAATTCTTGACCTGTCAGCGAGATATTCCAGCTCGAAGATATATCCGTCGCGCGCTCGACCGCAGGGGGTCCAAGCTGCGCGTCGAAACAATCCGGATGAGCGATTATGATGAAGCGCTTATATTACAAATATATATACCTATATAAACTTCGTGTGTGTGTGTGTGTGTGTGTGTGTGTGTGTGTATGCTCGACTTTTTCTCGCTTTCTCTCCGTCGCGAGTGCTCATTTTTTTTTCGCTGCACGTGTGCGACATGCTGCAGCGAGAACTGCTGCAATAATTGAAACACGCGATACCGTACTTACGACGTCGCTCCTTCCGGACGCCTCGAGCTCGCCGGAAATTACACGCGCGCGCGCGAGGATAATACAGCCTGCCTCTGCCCTCTGCGGGTGTGTATAATGTATATATACTCTGATGATGGCCAAAGCTTTTGTCACGTGTGTCTTTGTCTCCTCGCCGCGCCGAAGAACCGCCGGCTCGTAATATGCGCGCGAGATCTCGCGGTGATCGTAAGAGAGCTCGGTAATTAGAGGTTAATAGGAAAAAAATGAAGAACGATGGCTCCGCGCTAATAACAGGATGAAATTCAGTCGTGAGTTTATTAACGAGCCAGAGAGCGAGAGAGAGTGTATAAATTTTCCTGATGCATATAGCAGCAACTAGATACGACTTTTGAATGATTAGTTCTTGAACCAATTTCTCCGCTAGTAAATATCTATCTCGATACTTCACTTGCCATCGTCTCGTCATCAGAAGCGTGACGATGAGCTGTGCACGCCGGAATTGTTTCTGCGTATCGCGATCGATTGGGATTCGACGTTACATATACGTTATACGTGTATACGTGTGAATGAAATGACGACTAGAAAGGATGACTGCGGCTACATAGTGGTATATACTCAGATATATAAGTCATCGCTGTTATTATCAGTTGCTGCGCTGGATTTTCTTGCTGTAAATCGCAGAGATTGACAGATGTTGTAAACGAAGTAGGCTGTGTGCAAGGTAAAAATGGTATAATGTGAACGGAGAAAAAAATTCCAAAATTAAGTCATTACTCTCTCAACTCAACTTAGTAAATAATTCAATCTACATCGAAAGGTATAGTCAAGCTCCCTACTTAATTCAATCGTTATCCTCGCACAAAGCAATCCATGAGAGCCGAACAAAGACGAACCTTATATTACACATGTATACCAGCAAGCATCCGCACAGACACTGTACGAGCTCATATACCTCAGTATGAAAAAGCTCGGGAGGCAAAAGAAGCCCTACCGAGAACAGATTGAACCACATGACTACATCGCGTCTATATAGTGGCGCAGAAACGTTCCGGTCCAGCATCCTGATGTGTACCTACCTATATATCGCAGCGGGGCATCTGATGTACAATATATCCACGCGCGAAAGAGAGAGAAAGAGCCAGAAAACGGAACCTCATGCAGTCGTGTATACGCATGATCGATCTGACACGCGCAAACCCGGTGCGTCATATAAACGCGCATATACTGCACACACATACCTGTATATAACGCGATACGTCTTCGTTCTTCTCGCTCGTTTTCCTCGCTCGGTGTGTACTTACCTGGAAATCTTTTCCGAGCGTTGCGAACGCGAGCTTATAAGTGCGCCATGCGGTACACGTTGTCTCTCTCTTTCGTTCGTTCTTGCGCTTCCGCGCGATGACGACTCCATTCGCCAAGGATCGTTTCGACGGACGAGTTGATCGACTGCTCGCGGCTGCAGTGCTTCTTTTTTTATGTAGCTATATGCGCGAGAGGAGAATGTAATGATAATAAAGAGGTTTGATTACGCACCGTTTCTGTCAAGCGGATTTCAGTGAGGAGGTAATTTATGGCGCGAGTCTTGATGTATTATCGATTGCGAATGCAGTGTTCTTTTTTTAAAAGAAGACTTCCCAGATGATAAAATTAATTAGGTAGCTTTATCGCGGCTTTTATAATTCGATCTATCTAGTAGAAAATAATAGCCTCTCGATAATACACACGCATCTCACGCGGTCATGCTTATAAATCTTCTTCTATAATTCAACTATAAAGACAGCGAAAGATCAATCAATTTATTTTTTCCTTCCTTGCGTCAGAGTTAGCGATAACCCTAATCAACTTATCATCGAGACACCTCGCATCGCATCAAAATCATGACTGCAGTGCGTTCCACTTCTATTATACCTAAATGCAATGCAAAAAATCATTCAAAGACATTCTTATTAGACACTTGTTACCTCGCTCGGCAAGGAGAATATCGTTCCGTCGACTATATATACATATACGTATACAGGGAGACGGAATAGTCCCCGCCGTATCTATTCGTATATATATACGTACGACACATTACGCTGATGGTACACTGTGCCACACGAGACACAACGACTCCCCCGAAACTGGCTATAGAGCAGCAGCAGCAGCAGCAGCACGTGCCAGAAATTACAGGGTAGCAGCTCGGATGTCTCTCGCCCTTATTTCCAAGTCCGCGTGACTATATATCGAGGTCATTTGAATTCGAGCTCGGAGTCGAAGATTTTCCCAACTGTGCGCAGTGTGAGCGGCGGATGTCGTCGAGCCAAATTAGCCGAGATAGTTATTGCTCTTCAAGAGTGAGAGAGAGATTAATATAATATGCGCATGAATTCGTGTGGATGATTACTGCTTTTGACATTGTAAAATTGAACATTTTTTATTGAATACTGCGTGGTCGTATATTATATAACGATTAATTATTCCGATGCAGTAATAGCTACAGTCGTATACATAATAAATTTAAGTACTGAAAAATACCAACTCGCACACCAAGACATACACGCGGTATAAATCATCGAAATAGTAACGCAGTAAAACGATAATTACTCAATAAAGGCGCGTTCGCATAAGACACTTCGTATATACAACATCTCCAGGAACAAGCCACTGCCACCGCCGCCGCTGGCTAAATTATGCAAATGAGATCCGCAAAGTTCGAGGTCTCCACTGTCATATAAAGCCGACTCGGCGTGCGCACGAGAGAACAATGCGCGACTCAGAGCTGAAGCGGAAGAAGCAAAAGAAGAAGAAGAAGAAGAAGAAGAAGAAGAGAGGAGTTGGAGGAGGCCGAGAAAAAAATATCAGCCGGCAAATTGGCGACGCGTCGGCAGCCCCGATGTCAAATAAACATGCCAGGATGAGCAATTTAGAATATTAGGAAAGGAAGGGGGGAAGGGAGTCCGGTCGTCTGTCAGGGTCGCGTGAGCTACGGTGATGACGTCCGACCGCATCGGCGTTTTTTAAAAGCCTTTGCAATTGCGACGGTGTCAACCGCAAAAGTCGAGTGACGGCCGCAAGATTATTCCCGGCACCTCGATTATCGTATTGCTTCGAGAGATACTGCTTCGCTCTTGGGCGATTATTTATTTTTTTTTATTTATTTATTTATTTTTTTTTTTCGCTGATGCGGTTGACTGACAATCTGTTGTCGATGCTGCGTTGGAAAACGAAATGCGTTTCCACGTATGATTAGCATACTAATGGTAATACCCAGCTTCGATCCATCAATTTTAATAAAGCGGAGAGACGTATACGCATAGACAAATATTAATTATTGATGATAAACCGCCGCGCGCAACAGCGGATTGGCTCATTATGATGCATTATTATTTTTATTATATAATACTGGTATGTATATTAAAAAGATTATAAAATCATCTAATTATAATGCGAATCGTTTCTTTCAAGTCCGATGCTTCCAAAGACAGAGCGAAGCATTTAGTATACAGGAATTGTGCGATATATATATATACGCACACAACAAAGGGCATAATAGCGGCTGCGTTCACTGAGTTGAGGAGGCCGAGTAATGTCGCAGGAATCTAGTCTGCAATAAAACCCTCTTAATTAGCCGTTTATTGATACCCAAGTCGGAGGCGCGCGCGCGTATATAGCTCATCAGCATGTCCGATTCATCAAGTGCAATTTAACGCAGCGCGCGAGTATATTTTACTTGCCGTATCGATAATAATAAAAATCGATAATCCCGAGCGATTTTTACTTTTTTTTGTGCAAACAAATAAAACGATTGATTAATTCGCTATATAAATCTTGATGCGGTAAAGCGGAAATATGCAGTCTACGTCATCAGCAAGACATCCCCTCTCTCTCTCTCTCTCTCGCAAACTTTTTACACCCTCTGCGATGCACATCCGCTCGCAAAGTCATGAGAAATATATATACACAAGCGCTTACGCCTCATCGGCGACCAGCAACTCTCGCGACACCTATATAAACGCGCGCAAGAGACGTATAATCCCCTCGACTCGAAAGAAACGCGCCGCGATTAAGTTAAACACAAGGCGCGCTGCAGTGGCTATACATATAGCTGCACTGCACACGCGCTTGCAGATCGGCAAAAAGAAGCGACTCGTGATTAATGGCGTGGGCCAACGACACCTAGCATAATACGTTTTTAATTCCGATCTGTAAGAGAGAGAGAGAAAGAGAGACTCGCGCGCGAGGGAGGTGTGTGCGTGTGCGGCGGCCTTAATGTCACTGACGGATCTGCGCGGGGGTATCGTTTAGGCGCATCTCGGTCCTTAAGGCTCCGCCGAGGCTTTTTGCGGGATGACCGCGCGATCGCTATCTCCATACAAATGAATGTCATTTGCTACCGGTGCGCGCAGCATCGAGTCGTCGCTTTGGGGGATTAGCGCGAGTCAATGTGTTTGCTCTTCTTTTATTTCTTTTTGCAAAGGAACGCAACGCGGTGTTGCGTTAACGACCGGTATCGACGCGGCGCGAGAGTAGAGAAAAAGAGAAATTAAATGGCATCAGATCCGTCAGCCTTCTTCATAAGTGCAGTATGCAGGGCATCTGTTAATGGATGCATTATTTATTGTTAAATAGAATGAGAATTTTTTATTTAACAGAGCTGAAGAAAATATTTATTAAGTGCCGCAAAAACATGAATTTACGAGACGCACTACCGCCCCTGCGTTTATATTGTATTTTACACACTATACACGTTGTATGGATTAAGTGTGAGCATTAACTATGCATTGCTGTGTGCAGCATCAGTTATGGTTGACGTATTCATTCTTTGTTACAAGCGTCCATCGTGTTCCCGTTAATTATAAATAAGCACGAGCTTAAAAGCGTGCTTATTATGCTATGAATGTTTTTAGTCCGGGGGCCACCCATAAGTGGCCGTAGGCCCACGATGTCCATGGATCCACCAAGGTTTCTTTAATGTATTTTG
>UCOJ01002155.1:0-14996 GCA_900474305.1 Cecidostiba fungosa
TGATCGCGCTAATGTTACGTTGTAACAGTTCAATGAAGTTTATAAAGAGGTGTAAATTTGGAAAACTTTTTGAGAAGCATCGGGGAGACGGTAAGGTTGTATACAAGAGCTACGACGGCGAGATGTACATACGTAAGACATGCATGGACACGGACAAATCCGCGCACGTTATCTCGCTCGTGCAGAAAAGACAGTCAAAACTCGACGGCTATTTTAAATCATCGAAATCATCGAATTCATCGTAAATCACATTCCCTTAAGTGTGAGTCTAAGTCCATTGTTCCCGGAAAAACCAACCCACTTTGAAGGGTTTGCCGTGATTCCTCGAAAAACCAAAACGAACTTCATTAGCTCTAGTCTTCGTTAGTGTTTATTCAATCTTTTAATTCTGACTATATAACAAACAATTTTACACTATATGGATTATTAGTAAACATAATTTAAAAAATTTTTTTAAGTAACACATAATAATGCAAAAATTATGCACAGCATAGGAAAACAATCCATTATAATCTGAGCATGAACACAATCAATAGCACAAGTAGCTTTTTAAGATTGAAATTCAAACTAAAATACAATTGCAAAATTTTTGTAAACAACTTAATTTCAATTTTTTTTTTATATTTCTATTTTTTGATTAACACACAATAATGCAGAAACGATACGGAACAGAAACACAAATAATCATTTGATTATATTGCAACGACCGCTTTTCAAAAAACTTACTCGATGTTTATTATTGTCAATATTTATCTTCTTGCCGATGTTATTATATTGACAATAATATCGAGTCACGCGCCGATTGTTATTACATACACCTGGCACTGGCTTAATAGCATGTGTAACGGGAAGAGAGTCGGGACAGCAAGGCAAAACACGGTGATTGGATGAACCCCGTTTATTCCTGGAGAGGCAGAGCTCCGTCTGCTTCGATGGTCGTTCGAGATCTGCCCGCTCCTCCGACGACTCGACTCGTGGACGGTGAGCGGTGCCGCGTGCAAAAGTAGCCTACCTTGCACCTCTGCACGCGGCAACTCTCGGCGGCGGCTAGCTGCTGACGGTGTGCCTCGTGCACTACCGGAAGCAGCAACCCGAGATGCCATGGGAGCAGCTAGAGCTCGCCCGTGACACGTCCGAGGCCGAGCGGGCCATTGTCCTCGACGCCCAGTCCCAAAAAAAACAGGGCATCTCGGTCGCCGCCTGAGAGCGCCGTATAGGTGTAGGCTGAATAGTATGGTGTTGTATGTATCCACTCTTCTATGAATGAGTGTGTGAGTGGTCATTCGTGTGTGTGCGTATGAGTGTGAGTATCTGTGTGTGTGTATGTGTATGCGTATGATTGTGAGTATATTTGTGACGGTATAATGTGCCGCGGGTGTTGTGACTATACAGTAGCCGCTGCTACTTTACAAAAACTGTGCAGAACGGAGCTCCTTTATACAAAATAAAAATGATTTCTTATTTCTATGGTTATTACAGTATTTCTTTTTTTTTTTACACGTTTTGTATATATGTATATATATGAATGTATATATCCCAAAATAGTTGCACCTTGAATATCTGGAAATAAACAAATATAACTGTACCTCTATCTATACTCTAGCGTACGGCTGCTCGCGCTTATGCATTTATTGCGGCAAGCGTCTTGCGTACACTTAGGGGCTGAACTAGATTAAACTTGTACATGAAATTAAACATAATTATAACTGCACTGCGTATAAATTTTCACGGCGTCGTAGTCGTGACGAGCTCATTGCTCCGTCTCGCTAATCATCCCGCAGTTTGGCTTTCCTGCATTGCTGCGACCCGGCAATATATTTATATTTTAAATCAAGCGTTGGAACTTGAATTTAGCGGCTCGATCCGAAGAAGCGAGGACAATATAAAATAGAAAAATAGGAAAGAGAGGGAAAGGGGAAAAGACGAAAACAACCAATTTATGTGACGTTATTTTCGCCTGCGGATTCGGCAGCCCTTGTGCGGGAGATCAGAATTTTCACGGTTTGAGATGTATACCGTCGCTTTGGCAGTCCTTGTGCGGGAGATCGGGATTTTCACGGTTTGTAGTCTAAACCGTCGCTTCGGCGGCCCTTGCGCGGCGCCATTCGCGCGTTAGTTCGAGCTCCGCGATTTCTTGTTGTTGTTTAATTAATTTACGCAGAGGTAAATTGGCACGTCGATGTCTAGCTATCCAAATAGCTATGGCTACGATTGCTATGAGTGGAACTGCGGAACCGGTGGCGTAACTACGGGTGGTCGTTGTGCTGCCGAGATTTTCAAGCTCGAATTTCGTTGATTTTCTTTCTGCGACTTCCCGAGCCCGTTTAGAGATTTCGCGTAGTCCAGTACCGGTTTCTAGCGATTCGAGTTTAATACCGTGGAGGTTTTCAGCACGATCTGTTTTTTCGGCTTCGAACGCGGCCTGCAGATTTACTGCGATATTATGGCTATGATTCGTTTCACCAAGGATTTTTGAAAGATTTACTCGTACGGTCTCGAACACTGTTTCATTGAGGTGGAACG
This sequence comes from Cecidostiba fungosa, assembly GCA_900474305.1. Taxonomy (NCBI): domain Eukaryota; kingdom Metazoa; phylum Arthropoda; class Insecta; order Hymenoptera; family Pteromalidae; genus Cecidostiba; species Cecidostiba fungosa. The sequence continues at coordinate 2,524 of UCOJ01002155.1, forward strand.
CAAGCTCGCGTGACGCTGTCAGACGCGCGTTCGCTGTATGCGCGGCACATCCCGGGCAAAGCTCTAGTACCCCGATACCGCGTATTTCGGTTGTCAGCTGTTCGGCATGCTGACATTGGATAAAAATGTTCTCTGCCTGGACCGTCGAGAATACCCAGGTGTTGGCGTTGTGCAGTCTAAGCCAGAACGAATCGCCAGCTGCTTTAACCTTATGTCGCAATTTTCTGGTTGGTCTACTGTGTGGCCTGACGCGATTTTGACCTCGCATGCGACGCTGTCTCGTATCTCTCGTATCGGTTCTGGATCTATCGCTATTAGAAGTTTCCCGAATTTCCGCAGCTTCGCGACTCTCTCTTGGGAAATGGGCATATAGGTCCGGTTTGAATCGCTCACAGCGAAGTAGCGATATTCCGGCCAAATATACGCCGCAATTGATGACGTATTGAGTATATGCTGGACCGTGGGGAGGGGCGAAGCTTTGAACAAGTTAAATTTCTGTACATCCAGCATGGGGATAGATAAAAAGTAAATTAAAAAGCCCTTGGAAAATAGCACGCATAAGCGCGAGATCTTCATAATTGGGATAGCCGAAAACTGTCCGCCGAGAAGCGGGAAATCTGCGTTCGCAATCACGCTATTTGCTATTTTTGCGGCTCGAGAAATCGTGTCTGGAGGCATGATTCGAGGGTGAACCATACCTTTTGCCGCGAATAGTATGGCATCGGTAAGAACCTCCGTGTCTAATTTGAACTGGGCGAGGCTGTCTTGCAAGCTTCGAACTGCTTGTTGCGCGATTAGTTCACTGCCGAATTCGACCGACTTGTTGGTCAGGATGGCGGAGATGGCCTCTAAGCCGGCTATTTTACTACCGAGATTAGACAAGCTATGTTCGATGACCTCTGTCTGATTCGCGAGGAGCGCGGTCGTTATACGCGTATCGTTTGCAATTGCTTGTATCTCGCTCTGAATTTCTGCCTCGTCGTTCTCGTTCAATGTTCCGAAAAGGAATTTGTGAATTGTCCCCACGAAGGGCAGCAAAGAGCGGCGTGTACGTCGCGGTTCGTCATCAACCTTGTGTACTAATATTAAATCGAGAACGCGCTCCGCTTGACGCACGGCCTCTCTGACACCTTTTTGCAGGTCTTTCACGTCGCACCTCGGTTGACATAGGCGCCCGAGTGCGCCCTGATTAGTCAATTCAGCGCCGGTTCTAAAATATGCTCTGAGGTCAATTTTTTGAATAATCTTCCAATCCGAGCTGGACGTGACCAATGGGGCAATTTTTTCTGCGATCAGCCCTGGATTATCCTTGATGGTGTGGATGAACCGGCTCGACTCTTCTCCGCGAGAGAGATCAACGGTCATCTGTTCTGCGACTGCGGTGGACCTGTAACAGTTAGTCGCGTTCTCTCTAGATACGAAATTTTGTTTTTGTTTAGCGCAGCTGAGCTTTCCGATTTATCCGAGCATATGCGTCGGATTTGCGGCTGCGTGCGTTTCAATGACACCCCGACGTTTTTTTTTGCTGTTGTTACGCGGCCCGTCCGAGGCCGCGCAAAAAAAACAAGAAAAATAAACGTCTTAGTCCCGGGGGTTGTCTGAGAAAATTTCGGCCTGGTCGGCTAGCGCGCACGGTCGCTCTAGCTTGTTAGCGTGAACTACCTTCGTGGTTTCGTCGTTTTTTAACGTGACGTTATTGGTTTTACGATTTATGCTGATTATTTCAAACGGTCCTCAATATTCTTTGGCGAACTTGCCTTTTTTTGGCTCATTGAGAAGGAACACGATTTCTCCCTCGCGAAAGTGCTTTGTGTTTAATTTTTGGTCGTAATAGTGCTTCGTGCGATACTTAGACTGCACTAGATTCGGCAATCGTTTGCAATTCCGTAAGGTTGCTTATCATGTTTTCGACATATTCGTTGTATGTAATATCGTCGGAATTATGCGGAAAACTCGAAGGGGTTCGCGGTTTTGAACCGAAAAGAAGTTCGTGTGGCGAATATCGCGTACTCTCGTACTCAGAGCAGTCATATGCGTGTTGGCATATCGCGGTCCACTCATCCCACTCTGTGATATTTTTAACGTACTTTCTTAAGTATTATGTCAGGGTGTGGTGCATCCGCTCGATGGACCCGTTGGCGTGCGGATGGTAAGCCGTTGTGCAGAATTTAGAGATGCCAAAAATTTTTGCGAATTTCTCGAGTAATTTATTCTGGAAATGCGTTCCTTGGTCTGTCACGATGGCTGCTGGTGGCCCGAATAAACAAATTATTTTCTCGGTTAAAGCTCGCGCTACCTCGTCCGCGTCCGCTTGTTTCGTTGGAGTCAGCACGATATATTTGGTCAGCATATCCTGAACCGACAGGATATATCGGTTCCCGTTCTTGGTCCGCTCGAGGGGACCATAAAAATCGAGGGCGATCTGCGTGAACGGCGTGGACGGCGTATTGCTGATAAGCATGGGCAATCGAGTCTTTACGCGGACTAGTTTATTGTTATGGCACGTGGCGCAGCGCGCGACGAATTGCTTCACGTCTGGCCTCATGTTGCGCCAGTAAAAATCTCTTGCGACTCTGCTATATGTTTTCGTTACACCATGATGACCGCCCATGGCTGCCTCATGGTATTCCTTTAGCAGCCTGTAACGGTCTACTGTTGGAGGTATCGGCAAGTTATTTTTAAGCAAAACGGCTGCAATCTTAGCGCTTGCGAATATATTGTCGAAAAGTTCGATAAACGTGGTCCATTCGGATAAACTGAGCATCGCGAGATCCCGAATCACGGCTATGCTGTTGATGTCTCTAACACGCAAAACGTTCTTTAAAGATTTTATGCATTTTCGTAGATCGGCTTTTAGCGACTTATTATCGAAGTGGTTTTTCACATACACGCCGATAATTTGGATATCTCCGATTTCGCTCACGTTTATTTCTCCCAGTTTGAACTCCTGGCTAGTTAAATCAATACCGTTTAAGTAGCCGCGCTCGATGAGGGCTTCTTGAATCTCGGTTGAGATAAATTTATCGGCAGAGATTAAGTAAACTAGATTATCTTTAAACCGAAAAAGATGCTCATTTAGCGATTGCAAATGTACGAACGGCGGCGGTTCTTGGCCGTCGGCTATCGCCCACGGAGGCTTCTCGCGTGGCGGCCTTGCTTTAGCTGCGACGTAGCGCTTGAGCTTATCGTTGGCCAAGGCCGCTGACACTGGAGCGCGTTGATTTTCTTCGGTGTCAGCCTCGCTCCCGCTTCCGCTTCTGCAGCAGCTGTTAGCTGACGAGGCTGGCGCGTGATAAGACTGTCTCTCGCTGAGCTGGCTTATGCATGGGGCATTACCCTGACTGGATTTTTCTCTGTCGGATTGCGGTCCGTTATTAATATTTGTAGCGGTCCCGGGATCAGTTTCCCTACACGATTCCGGTCTGTTTTCAGAACGCCGAGGAGATAATAGAGTGGGCTCATCGTTTGGGACTGCATCGACCTGCGCTTCCACGCCGTTTTGCACTTCGCGAGCTTCTCCCGACTCGCGAGTTTCGGAGCATCTGGGCACGGATTGTGCAACTGCGGTGGGCTTGTTTGTTCGTTTGCGCTTTTTCCTGCCGAAAACCGGGGACTGGGCTCTGCATCGATCACCGTCATCGGACGATGACGAGTCGCGCCTGAGTTTCGTGGGGCTGGCGGTGGGAGGCGGAGCGTTAACTCGCAAGTACGGGGTGAAGTGACGGTCCGTCAAGTTCAGGTGAATGAACTCGTCATCTCTACCTGTTAGGATATGACAGAAGATGCGTTTATTTCCCGGTATATCGTAATGAATACAGATATTTTTATTAAATTCGTGAGCAAAGACGAACGCGCAATCGACCGTCCCGTACTCGGATTCGGATTGCAAAATTCGCCTAACCTCGGTCAGCTCTCCACATGATTCGACGGCTCGTGAATTTAATAGTCGCGTTCTTAATTCAGTAGGTGACATATTTGAATTTATTAACTTCAGCAGCGAGAAAAATAGACAATTCCCCGGAGGCGAGCAAGGAATATGTGTGAGTGCAGACGTTACCTGAGTTTGCTGACGTGTCTTCGTCAGTCGAACCGTGTTTTCGGTCATAATTGCGCGGAATGCCGTCAAAATTCACGAATGGGCCCGTGGGGTCCGGTGTCGCTGACGCGCGCTGCTCGAGGCTACCTTTCACGTTGGGCGTAGCGTCTTGTTTCTGCAACCGCGGCGATAACTGCGCTGCAAGCGTATCATCGACTGTCTCTTGCGCTGTCCCGAGCTCGCGATCACCCGATCCGCCTACAGCTGAGTAATCGCTGTACTTTTGCATGCGTGAATTTTCCGAGGTTCGTTTTCCCGTCCTCGAGTTTTCGTCGGCTGGCGTGGTGGTGGAAGATGCTTCGCGTACATCTGCGCACACGCCGCCCTTGCCCTTAAAATCTTTCTCGCAGATGTCGACGATTAGTTTCTTTTTAAATACTTCTCCCGGCCGTTGGTTGTCTAGGATCGGTAGCACATTGGAGATATTAATCGGTGTGCTATTGGTGAACCGCGGCGTTTTTTCGCGATTCTGATCCAATCCCGCGTTTTCCGGTGTACCTACTGCTTCGGGAATCGTATCACTGCTCGATTTTTCTTTGCTCGCGGCATTGTCGTCGTACTGATTATTGCCCCGCTTATCACTGGTCGATGAGCAGTTTTTCGTTGGGAAGCTATAAACTTGAAGTAGCTCGATTCCTTGGGCTACGGTGCCTGACGGAGGGATTCGCACGCTCGTACTATCGCTATCAGAGGATGCTTCCTGCTGGGCTTCGAACGCCCTTTGTCGCTCACCAAGGTCGTATGCTTGAGGTAGAGCCGTAGCTCCGGCGGGATATGCTCCACGCTCGAGCCTTCCGAGATGGTCTCTTTTACCGTGTGCATTGACTGCCCCGAGGTGTATCCCTGCATGCTGGCTAAATTTTCCGCTATAGCAGGGGCTGCTGCGTCGAATTCGATTGATTCTTTAAGAATTTTCCCAATCCGTTCGCGCTCATTTTTGCATAATGAGTATTTATTTTTCTCGATTCTTTTTAGAGAAGTATTCGTTAAAATGCATCCATACCGAATCATGTCGTGATAATCCGGCGCGTAAACAAATTTGCGGTTCTTAACCTCCGTGAACCATTGGCTTTTTATCTTGTCGTCGCCGCGATACACGTCGTGCGTAGCACGAGCTAAGTAAAAGTCATTAAATTCGTTTCTAACCGCGAGTACCTCGCTGGACTCGTATAGCAGCGCGCTATCCTGGCACTTTTTCTTGGTTTCGGCGCGCATCTTGTCTGTTTCGGAATCGAAAGTTTGTCGCCTGACTTTTTTATCTCGGTCGATTGCTTGTTTTTTAACCGCGCGTGCACGGAAAACTCTGCCTGGAGGGGCTCCGGCTTCTTCATCGGGGGTTTCTTCGATCTGCCTATCGGCTAACTCATACAATTCCCTGCGCGGAAGCTCTGGATTTACCTCGCCTTCCCCGATCACCGGGTTCCGAGAGAGCGCGTCTGCATTCGCGTTCTTATTACCCGGGCGATAAATTACTTCAAAATCGTATCCGTTCATAGCTGCTTTCAATCTATTAAAACGAAGATCCGGCTTTTTTGTAGTATGGAAATGTTTAAGCGCCTCGTGATTCGTAATTATAGTAAATCGTCTCCCGAACAGATAGAATTGAAACTGCTCCTTAGCAAAAACGATGGCAAGGAGCTCTTTATCATAAGTCGGATATTTTAGTTCACTCCCTTTTAAACATCGCGACGCATACGCGCGCGGTCTGTCATGGCCGATCCTACCTTGACTTAAGATTGCTCCGAGAGCAAAGTCGCTACTATCCGACGTTACTAAAAACGGTTGAGATAAGTTCGGTGACTTTAATACCGGCTCGCGTATCATCAAGCTTTTCAGCTCGTCGAACGCAGCTTGCTCTTCTTTTCCCCAGACGAATTTCACATTCTTTTGCAGCAATTTAAAGAGCGGATATGCGACTTTAGAAAAATTATCTATAAACCTTCGATAGTATCTGAATAAACCCAGAGCTTGCTTCACTTTCCTCGCATCCGTTGGTGCGGGATATTCTGCCATCGCCCGGATTTTCGCTGGATCCGTCTTAATAAACCCCCCGCCGACGATGTGGCCAAGTACATGCGCTTCCTTTTTCAGGAACTGGCACTTTCTGGGTTCAACGGCCATATTGGCCTCGAGAAGTCATTTCAAAACGCGGCGCAACCGGATCCTATGCTGATCCAGCGTTTCACTGAAAACCATGAGGTCATCGAGATAAATCTCGACTTCCTCCCCTTGCAGCCCGGCCATGGCCAAGGACATCGCCCTTGTAAAGGTTATAGTTGCCTCTTTCAGGCCCATGGCCATACGGTTAAACTGCAAGAGCTGGTTGCCGTGGTTCCCGTCGGGAGCGTAAAACGCGGGCAAATGGGCGGATTCTGAATCCATCTCGATCTGGTGATAGCCCTGCTTGAGGTCCATCACCGAGATATATCGCGCGGATGCTAGATGTTCGAGAATGTCGCTTGTGAACGGGACAGGGTGGCAGCTGCCCTCAGTCTCCTCGTTCAGCGCGCGAAAATCAGTGACGAGCCGGTATCTTTTATTGCCCTGTGCATCCGGCTTTTTTGGCACAATCCATAATGACGACGAATAATTCGAGTTTGATTCTACGACTATATTTTGTTCGCGTAGTTTATTAAGCTCGCGGACCATGTGCTCTCTGATAGCCGGTGGAAACCTAAACCGGTGGTTTCTTATGGGTTTATCTGTTTTGAGGATAATCTTATGTTTCAGCAAATGGGTTGCTGGCAAGGGCTCCCCGTCAAGGCCGAACACGCCCGCGTATTCATTTACGATTTCGCGAATGTATTCCTTCTCTTGCTCGTTACAACCCCCGAAATCTGCTAGCTGCATAATCTTTTCAACGCGTTCGCGCCTGGCTTTGCTATCCGCGAGCAGCTTATCGTTGAGCATTTTAATTTCTTTATACTTCTCTCCTTGCTTGTCGGCGTCGAACATTCGGCGTAGGCTTGCGGTAAAACTTGCGACATTTTCATCGGAGCTGCTTTCGGCGGCTCGATATAGCGGATTGTCCTAGGCCGTTTTGCATTCGAGAAGCTCTACTTCGGGGGTAGCTATCGAAATCTCCGATTCACTAATGTTCACGCACACGGCGTATACCCGGCCGTTCCTGTTTTCTGCGATGAAATTTCCGAATAATAGGTTAGGATGGAGGTTCATAAGCGGGACCCAGCCAACCTTTGTATCGTTATTTTTTACGCGCGCGCTGATCACCATTTTCACCCTGGGTGGAATCGTAACGGTTTCGACCGACTCGAATGATATCAATGTACTACCGAGTTTAAGGCTCTTGCTAGCGGCGTAGACTGAGCCCTTATGCGTCTCGATGATGTCCCATCCTATAATTCCTGCATTTTCCACCGGAAAATCGTTTGGTACGACGTGAATATCGCATACTAATCCTTGTAGCTGCACTGCCGCTAACCCGAACGTATGCGCTGTTCCCGATATTACACCGGCGATTTTAATAATTTGCGACTTGTCGAAGGGATAACCCGGGGCTAAGTGTCCGATTTTCACGATAGAGATGTCTGCCCCTGAATCGGCGTAAAACTTTCCCTTTCTGTCCTTAAGCTGAGGGCAGTCAACAGTTACGACGGGTGGCTGTCTTCCGGCGGTTAAAAATCTAATACTAGCTGAATCGGATTGCTGCTCCCCGGACTGTTCGCTAGATTCACGCTCGGCGCTCGAGGAACGCGACGAGCGTGTTTCTAGTTTAAATCTTGCTGCTTACTATCGGCTTCATTGTTTTGGTCGCGATTGGCGTTTTTCGAGTTACTATTGCTACGATTGTTTCGATTAGAGTTGCGTTTGCCGCGCCCTCCGCCCTTGCCTTTATTATTATGGTTATAGTTGCCATTCGCGTTATTATTCGAGCGATCTTTGGCGCTGGGTTTGGTAATTGTCTTTGCCGCTGCATCTCTTAACAAAGAGTTACATTGCTCTAAATTGTGGCTGTTTACTTTGCAGTAAACGCAAAAACGCTTTTCGGATTGCGCGTCATTTTGATTTACGACACTGCTCAAATTATCGCGGACTGGAGGTTCATTTTCCGAGGCCATTACTCTACGGATTTGGGTGGCTAGATCCGCAGAGGGGGATATGTTATTTGTTGCATATCTGCCGCTTTGCTTGCCTTCAAATTCAATCGCGGCCGTTATCGCGGACCCGAGATCTTTAGGGAACTTGCTCCGCACTTGATGTTCAAGGGGGAATTTCAGACCAAACAGGAACTGTTCCAAAACGTCTTCGCTCGCGTAACGCACTCTGGCCTCTCTGTCAGCTGGCAGAAGATCGGGAGCTGATTTGACTATTGTCAGCAAACGATTGTACAGTTTCTCTATGCGCAAACCGTAATCCCCGACGGATTCGCTTGCGCCCTGCGTAATTGATTTAATTTGAGCTTGAATCTGATCCGCGATCCCGATGTTCGCGTAATGCAAGGTTAAATCGTGCAAAAGTTTCTCTACTGATGAGTAATTTGCGGTTCGCGCGCGGTACCCCTCAGTTGCTTTTCCCTGTAACCTATTCGCAATATGCATGAGCATGTTGTGTTCGTGGCTTGGCCCGTATTCCTTCATTATGCGTCGAACCGCGTTGCAAAATAAATTTAAGTTGTCGGGATCGCCATTAAAAAACGGAATGAAATTGGCCGCTTGGTGGAATGTCATTTTCCTCTCCGAAAATTCATGTTTCGAGTAATTCTCGAGTAAGGGTTGCGCGCTACAAGGGAGACTGTAAATTTTAACTTCTTCAAAAATTTCGGGATCGCTCTCTGGGTCGTCGTCCGGGGGACGGCGTTTTTCCTCGTCTCCGTCGTCGCGTTGCTTCCGATTTCCCGCTTTGCGAGCTTCGCGGTCCTCATGATCTTCGTCGCGGTCGCGTGCGCGATCTCTGCCGCTCCTCCCGTCTCGATCTCGATCTCGTGCGCGATCCCCACGATCTCTGCCGGGCTTACCGTTGTTGCCCCCGTGCTGATGCGGTTCGTTTCCTTTATCGTTTTTTCTGTCGCGGTTTTGGCTGTGCTCGCGTTTCTTGCGACTTCTGTCCCGCTCGTCACTCTCGTGCTTTAGAACGCTTTGTTTACCGCGGTTCTCTTTTGATAGATTATCTTTAAGAGGTGGCTTTTCTTTGAGCACAGCTTCGCGTTTAGGAGAGATGTGCGCTCGTATCTTCGGCGTTGCTCGATTTTTCCGCGGGCTTAGATCCGAGAACGGGTTGGCTTTTAATTTTGAATCGCGGTCGCTTTCTTTGTAATGAGCGCTAACTGCTTTCGCTCTATTCTTCGAGTTTCGGGTTACCGTGCTTCTCGACGCATCGCTGCTGCTCGCCGTGTAGCTTGCTTCGCTGCAGCTAGTGGAGACGAGAGTTTCGCTTGATTCGGGATCTGATTCCTGGCATGACACGCTCAGGAACTCGCTTACCGAGCTGGAGCTTGATTCGAAACTGGGCCATTCATAATTTACAGCGGCCCGCCGCGACCGCCGCCGTGACTTTTTGCGTAGAAGTACTTTCTGCTGCTGCTGTGGCTGTGTGTCCGGTACGACGGGCGCGTTGTTGTCATGGTGCGTCTATGCGCCGACGACCTCTGGGGGGGATGCGGCACCAAGGGGTTGGCGAGGCGGTGAGTGTCTGTGCGAGAGCTGCGGGTTCTCCTGCAGCGCCTCTCTAAACGGATGTGCTCCACTCGCTCCTTCCCGATCGCGGTTCCGCCCGTCCCGCGGCTCGCGTTCTCGACTAGGGTTCGGGTTTTGCCTGCAATCACGGCCGCGTTCGTCACGATGACCGTTGGCTCGGTGCGGTCGACGAACGTTACGACGTCCGCGGCTATTACGGCTTGAGCAACTGCTACTGGGCGAGCTGCCGCTACCAGCGTTGCCTGCTGCGAGGACTTGCCATATTGTGGCTCCGAGCTGCGATTTCGTGACGCTAATCGTGCTTTCTGCGCGATTTGCCCTGCCTATGCCTTGTTGAAGCTCGGCGTAGCGCGTTGAATTGGAAACAGAAAGGTTAGCATCCGCTATGCTCGGAATAGAAGGCAGCTGCAGCTCCGTGCCGCCCCGCACTTGGTTTTTTATGATTTCCGACAACCTTGGCGATGCGATCGCGAAGCTGTCCCTTCGAGCCGATCTGCCATTCCCCAATGACACGTTAGCTTCCACGGGGGCTATCGATGTGCCTGATGTCGCTGGGTTGGCTGTGTTTTGGCGTACGATATCCTGGATACAGAAAAGGTTTGCTACGCCTTCGTGGCATTTTCTGTCGATTGCGTATCGCTGCATATGTGACATGGGTATGCCCGGCGGATCCCACGTATCACTTTTGCTAGGCGGGTTCACGTACAGGTCGATCTCCTCGACACGGTTTTGCCCAGCGCCCAGTTCGTCCGTGCCCGCGCCGGCTGGTGCTACTAAATTCGGAATCGCGGCGCCGGCTCCGGCGTCTGAAGGGGCCTGAACCTCGAGGCTTGGTAGATCCAATCCGCGGTCGCCGAGTGTGTGATGCTCGAAGTTCCCGCGCGCGCCGTTTTCTCGATACCCGACCGATTCGTGTGATTCTGCGCTACGTATGCCAAGATTCGACGGATTTTCTTTAGCGTCGGAGTCACTCGAGTTGAGCACGTGTCTACTAAGCGTTTTCACTGCCGCTTTAAGTGACGTTGGGGACATTCGAAGTCGAGATTTGAAAAATTCCCGCACTGGTGCTTCTCGTTTGCTGGACTCGGGATCGCTTTCCGCTCCTCGAATCCTAGTTTTCTTACGCCCGCCGAGGCCTAGGGCATTTTTCGCTGCCGATGGCATCCCGTTCGACGACGACATTGTATTGGTTTATTTTTCTTCTTTTTAGAAACGAAAGCAGAAAGAGAGGAAAAGGACGCGCAACAAAAATGGGACCGCGTTAAATTTATCGCGGTATATCGGAAAGCCAAGCTGCTATAAGATGTAAAGCGAGACTTACAGAAAGATGAGCACGAGGATGAGTCGCTGCACGATGAGGCTGCTGCTAGAGGATTCGATGACTCGACTGCGAAGGTGGATCCGCTGCTGGTAGCTGCTTCGCGCGTGCCGGTGGCTGGTCCGCGCCGACGGTTCCTGCTTACTGCTTCGGTGGCCCAGGCGGGCTTGGTTGGCCGAGATCGGCTTTGATGGTCCAACGGACGGACTGGCGTTGCCAGTAGGTTGGCCCGGAGGGCTTATTGGCCGAAATCGGTGTAGTATCCGAAGGACTGCACTGGCGTTACCAGAAGATTGTCCGGAGGGCTTATTGGCCGAAGGATTTTGCTGGCGAAGTCAGATGTCCGAGCCAGGCCGCAACCCGCCCGTTTGATTCTTAGATAGAGCGAGATCTTGATATTTGGATGAGTTGCTGAGATCTACGCGGCCTGGGTATTGTGGACTCTCGTTATTTTATGGCAACGAGAGCTTTGACGACTGCTGCAGACGGGCTATCTGTTTTCCGTTGGAAAATAGCCTCCAAACCGATTGCTGCTCTCCGTGGCGTAGCCTATCCCGTTTGGTTGTTGAAAACAATCAATCGAAGGTGTGGTGTTTGCAGAATCTTTCTCTTTTGACAAAAAGAGACTCACTTGGGATGCCAGTTGTAACGGGAAGAGAGTCGGGACAGCAAGGAAGAACACGGTGATTGGATGAACCCCGTTTATTCCTGGGAGGCAGAGCTCCGTCTGCTTGGATGGTCGTTCGAGATCTGCCCGCTCCTCCGACGACTCGACTCGTCGACGGTGAGCGGTGCCGCGTGCAAAAGGTGCCTACCTTGCACCTCTGCACGCGGCAGCTCTCGGTGGCGGCTAGCTGCTGACGGTGTGCCTCGTGCACTACCGGAAGCAGCAACCCGAGATGCCACGGGAGCAGCTAGAGCTCGCCCGTGACACGTCCGAGGCCGAGCGGGCCGTCGTCCTCGACGCCCAGTCCCAAAAAAAACAGGGCATCTCGGTCGCCGCCTGAGAGCGCCGTATAGGTGTAGACTGAATAGTATGGTCTTGTATGTATCCACTATTCCATGAATGAGTCTGTGAGTGGTCATTCATGTGTTTGCGTATGAGTGTGAGTATGTGTGTGTGTATGTGTATGCGTATGATTGTGAGTATATTTGTGACTATACAGTAGCCGCTGCTACTTTACAAAAACTGTGCAGAACGGAACTCCTTTATACAAAATAAAAATGATTTCTTATTTCTATGGTTATTACAGAATTTTTTTTTTTTGTTTTTTTTACACGTTTTATATGTGTGTGTGTGTGTGTGTGTGTGTGTGTGTGTGTGTGTGTGTATATATATATCCCAAAATAGTTGCACCTTGAATACCTGGAAATAAACAAATATAACTGCACCTCTATCTATAGT
>UCOJ01002156.1:0-15141 GCA_900474305.1 Cecidostiba fungosa
ATATATATATATATATATATATCAATGCAGATAGTAGTACCTTTGACACTTAAAAGAAATTAATGGATCATTAGCCTAATCACATATCTATATCTACATGTAGTGCACGACTCGAAAATTTCATGGCTCGATGAATTATTTTAAGCAGCACCTTTGTTTTCACAATTCATACGTCACTCTTTCTATAAATAGTTTCTGATCATTTTCTCGATATTTTGTATCTATTGTGCATGACTAACGAAATATTTATTTGCTTCCTACTTTGATATCTATGATACTATGATTGTAAATCGACTCTCGGATAGATTTGAATTAGTTTGATTCGAAAATATTATCTACAAATTTTGTTTGAAAAAAGAACGTTGAAAAGGATGGATCAGAAAAAGATAAAATAGTTGTGAGATATAAATAATTGTAGCTTCCACTGCAGACTATGAAGTATCATAGAAACGTATACAAACCGTAGATTAGTCTACGCTGTATCAATTACTTAAAACTGTTTTGTGCATGTTTCTACTTTGAAAATATTATAAATTAAAATAACAAGGTTAGACTCTAATTTGAAAAAAACGGCTATGCATTTCTTTGTCATAGAATGTGTACAGAGTGCAAAGATTAATTGAACCTTGAAAATTTTCAGGTATGAGAGTAATGCAAATACGCGAAAGGAGCATTGGATTGAGCTAATCGAAATTAAATAACCGCTTAAAATAACTGCATTATCGAGAAGATTTCGAAACGATTTCATGCATCGCAAAGTAGCCAAAAATAAAACACCCAAAACGATGCAAACAAATCATCATTCTCTTCAATCGCAAACACGCTCGAACGCATTATGCACACATCTATATACGCTAACATCATGAATAAAGACTGTCTCAACAGTCGCAAGCGCCAACCCGTATACAAATAAAGCAACAAGTCATCTCTCGAATAAATCTGGAAACATCTCTCTGATCAATCGCTATATATAGTATAAAACCCTCGTAGTGCGAGAAACTCCGAGTATATGCCGGACTGTCGAAACATATCAGGTATATATACTGCCGAAACTGACTGCGCAGTACCGAAAATTCAGATCCCATCAGTAGATATCGCTCGTCGATTACACGTATTTCAGTGCACCCTGTATAATCTGGTGTCAACATTTTTCCCGCTGATAAGAACCCTTATATATCGTCGGACTGCGAAAGGTTCGTGACAATTTATACATGTTTATCAACTGTCATCAGTTCAAAGGCAATAAATATTTTTTAGTATCTAAAAAAAACGAATAACCAAGACATGATGGTTGATCAACTCAATTTCATTAAACAACTGAAAACAAGAATAAAAAAAATCTCTCGCAGTCCAAGACAAAAAGAAAAACCATAAATGTCCGGCCTGCAGTCCCTGTAAGAACCCCAGCGTATAAAAAAGAATAATAACCGCAAATCGTCGTTGAAGTAGACCCTGCCTAATATATACAGAATAGCAAAGCCAGTATACCTACTACCATCAGAGAATCTGTTTGCTTTGTGATGTTCTCGCGTGACGTACAGGCGACGAAGCCGATCAGGAGGACAATGACGAGGTCAGTGTCCAGGAGGGCCGTCGTTGCCAGCGGGTGACGATGCAGCCCAGATCGGCCCAGTCCTCGCCGGCTCCCGCGCGCAGAACTTCGAGGCACGCGCGTCTCGCTGCCGGAAGGTCGCCGCTGCTGGGTCGCTCGGTCAGGAGTACAGGGCTTCACAGGCCGCCGAGGGAGCTGAGATTGGCTGGCCCACCGCGCGGTGAGCACACACACACACATACATACACGTACACATACACACACGGGTTTCCTTGAGCTCATGCGATGACGATTACGTGTGCAAGTTTTTGATCGGTTGCTGGTGTGTCTTGGAGTATCTCGGAACTGGGTAAATCGAACAGTTGTATTCGATGGCTAGTGCTTATTCTGCAGCGATGAGCTTTGTCTAATATATACCTAATGCGATTTTGTAAATATTGTATAGCTATAGATTTTTATATAAAAGTGTAAGATTGACCAAAATTTTCTTTTTTTTTTCTTGTATTGGTAAGGTAATAAGCTTCCTGTATTTCTACCAAGATTTAATCAAGCTTCAGCTGGGTAATATTAGTTATTTTTTTCTGGAAAGTCTTTTGTTGGAGTAACTCGCTGCAAAGTATTATGACGCTGACACTTTGCTTGATATGTATATCTACTCGCTAATGAGCATATAATTTATCGTTGGCATTTTTAAGTGTCAACTGTACTCCGTCAACGGAATTTCTAATTTCTAATTATAATAAAATCAAAGTAAAAGGAACATACCTTAATAGTCGTATGGGATAGTATACAACCTCTTCTTTCCTTAAAAATACGTTTTAAACAATTCCCCTCTTAAAGAAACTCAGCGCGCGCGTTTCCGAGATCCTCCCAGGCACAGCAAACCCTCCCCAGGGCAAATCAAGTCTCACAAACGCCGGTCAAAAGAGTCGAGGAAGCTCGAAGCAACGGATGAAAACAGCCAAACAAGCCTCGCCCAGGCTAATTCCACATCGCGCTGTCCATAGCAACAGGCCTCATCAAGAGCCAGATCTCCCTGGACGAGAACGAACAGCAGAATGGAACAGTCGAGCAGAACCAACCTCCTCAGCAGCCCATCGAAGTGGGAAGTGAGATCCTGTTGCCGAGCGGCTCGCCACCCACCGATGACAACGTACGCCAGAAACTCGACTCCGGAGCGATCCTCGTCCACGGCAAGGAAGAATTGCCACTCGACTGCTGCGAAAACAACGAACCTCAGCCTCACAGGCATCACTTACGTTCGGCCGAGCGACGCCGCGGCCGCTCGCGAAGTCTTGTCCACGAGAAAAAGAGCAATGGACACCACATTCTCGAACCCGAACCACCACCATCGACGACAACGACGACAACCGAGGAGAACGGCTGCAAGGACGATAACGCGAACGCGACGCCAACGAGGAACGGGCCCGAGCGCAGCGCCACCTTACCGAGACAGCGCAGGCGCAGGGCCTACTCGGGCAGCCTGGCCTCGGGGAATCCCCTGCCTCCGCACCGCGTCACTCCGGACGGCACCGCGATCTACTATTGGTGCGAGCTCCCCCGGCGGCCCGGCTCTCAGGGTAAATCAGCATCACTACTCTGTCTCTCTCTCTTTAAAACTCTTACTCTGATCCTACCACGACCCCTGTTTAAAAATTACTCACCACTACTACCAACAATACTGTAGTGACATTTACTATACTCCAGTGTGTACACTCCTCGTTCGTATGGATCCTTGTTGCGGAATTCGTCTGTAGAAACGCGGCGATTTCGAAATTTTAGAATAATTATTGTACACTCGACTGTGACGAAGTTAGGAGATGTATGTATATTGCAATCATTCGACAATACGTGTGGTTTTGGCTAGTGTGGTGTGCTTTAGCTACTCTGAAAAACATGTGCTAATATCATTGAAAGAAATTCAATCCGACTATCAAAGAAATCTATCGCTAATTGAATTTCAAATGGGTAAAACGTAATTTACATTAGGTCTTCAGTGGTGATGATGTCATTGCACTAAAAATATATTATTATGTTAGATATCTGGAATTGCTTGACATTTCAGGGCTTTGTACAAACAGCTTTCGTGTACTGAAAATTTTACAAAATGTGAATGAATGCAATACGTGTTGGTATATGTGAAAAACAAATTAAGAGATAAGTAGGTATGAGTTAATGAAAAAAAGTTAATTAAATACCGATAAATCTTGTTGAGATTTACTATTACTATCCATTACTAGATATTTGTAACTTATAAGTAGATGTACTTTTTTAATATTCAAAATAGTAAAAATACTAGTATTTATACATGTATTTAGAATACAGTACCTACCTACTCGCTGCAGGACTAATTTTTTGAGCCACTATTAATAACACAGCACTCTATTACTAACTTTAGCTTTGTACTTAACATGATTTCGGTATCTTAATTTTAAAATGCGAATTCCGTACAATGGGTCTATTCGAACTCTATTTGTTTATCCTGTAGAAGTATCCGCGTAACACAATAAACTATATTTTACACGCACGCAACATTGACAAACAGTTGGAATAACTTTACAAACCTTTACATAAGCAACTGGAGATGCATAAAGAGTATCTAACGCGATTATTTTTAAAACTATTTCATTTCCTGATACATCTATTTTACGGGAATCTTCTTTTAAATTAAATCGGACTTTGAAAAGAAAAGGAAGACATTCAAAATTAAAAAGATTTTTTTTAGACGAGGCTTATTTATCAACGATTATGAGCATGAAATATAAGTTGAAAATTATTTAAAATTAAAACATGCTGTTAGATATTTCTAACTCGAAATAGTTGGTAGAAGTTAATGTTATGCTTGAAAGCTTTATAAAGTTAAAAGCTTTCGGCAAATGTTTATTTCTGTTTAACTATATAGACTTTCCTTATTGCCTAAAATAGAAAAAACAAAATTCTAAAATTTTGTTTAAGATTTTTAAGCACCTTCACATTCTTCAAAGGTGCATATATAGTATACCAGCTTAATTCCAAGAGAAAATCCTTATTCTTACGGTGAAGTGTGCTTATATTTGTGTACATGAACACGCGGCATGAGTCACACATGTTCTCACACTGCTCCATTGTTTTCGGATTGTTAATGTCTTATATATAGTTGTTTCAATTGCTGTGTACTCTTTATTGTTCACGATTACGACAGATCATTCTAAAACATACACATCAATTTCACGACTCTGGATATGAAACATGAAGCGTTCGTTTTCAAAGCAATACAAACATGTAGTTCGTACAACATTACAACATCCTCCGATCTCAGTTATTGAAACAAATTAAACGTTGACAATAGAAGATCTGCCAAAACCTGAAAACAAACTAGTGTTACAATAGCAATAGAAAAAATATAGTAGAACAGAAATTAAAAAAATTAAGAATTACTTTGGTAGAAAAAAATTGTTAATAATGAATGATTTTATATAATCTTTATATAATTTTATATAATCTTTATTTACTTCGTCTCGAAATTAACAAGCTTTTTCTTTTAATGAATCAAAGATCTAATTCAAATATAATCTTTGTGACGCTACTCTCATTATCGTACCTTGATCTTCAGAACTGGACGACGGGGCCTACAATCCACTGTGGACCATGCGGGGATTCACTCAGACCTTCCACTTCTGGAAGGAAACCAAGAGAGCCCAGTCCGTCCCCCTCAACGCCTTCCTTACCTACATCACTCTGCCATGGTGGAGCATAGCCAAAGGTAAGTTGGACGAGCAATAATTTATAGTCCAACAGCATCACTGTACTTTTGCAAAAACTAACTTTTCACTTACAATTTTTTCAGATATTCTAGATCATCGAGAAGGTCCCATATTGACATTTTAGCGGATATAACGCTCGTACCTTGGAAATGCGACGACATTCCTCTGCTCTGACTTTGTACATCGACCGCAAAGCCGGCGAAACTTTCTATATGTGTACAAATGAGATTGCTAAAGAAATTACGTAAAATTTAACTACGTCAAATTTTTTAATGTCCCACTGTCTAGTGTGTATTTTTTTCATTTTGAAATATGTGATAATGAGATATTTATTATTAAAATACAGAATAAAATTATTCATTTAAATCAAACAATTGTGTCGTTTTCTGAGCTGGACCTTTAAAGAACCAAATATACTTCAAAACAATGTTGGTTCAATAGCTTTTTATTTTATCATTATACACATTGGATGTCACACGTCATATCGTATAAATTACTATAAAAATAAGTTAAAAACAAACATCCATATTTCAACACTCATGACAAGAAAATGATGTTAATACACGTAATAATTAGCTTAGTAGCAACTGGAATATAATCTAGCTTTATTTCATATCTATTTTCAAAATCATATTGACTTTGATAATTTATCTACATCTTCTGCATAAATGGCTTCTATACAAATATAACTTAAACTACTTCTTTCAAACTGATGCAGCCAAGTCTCTTATGATTCTCCTATTTTATCTTAAATTTTACTTTGCACTTACGACTCTTTTTAAGCAATCATCAAATTTCTTTTCGATAGCAGATAATACTTATTGAAAATTATCGATGCCTCTATACAAGAAATCAAACAATGGTTGAAAACCGCTCGTAATAGTGTTAATAAAAAACTGCGTCAATTTGAAAAAAAATTGTTGAACAAGACTTTCGATCGTAATCATAATAACAACGTCGATCGGTAATCGAACTATAGCTAATAGTCATAACGTATTTCATTACGCCAAGTTGTTGGCACATATTTGTACATGCAGATAAGCAATTCTAATCGCTAAGAATGAAATCTATCAATCGACTGGTCTTCCATAAACTAAACACACTCACCTCTCGAATCTCATAAATTCATTCCCAGATATCAGAGAGTATTTAAAAGCTCTATCGATACATAAAAAAACCTTCTCGCGCGCTCTATTCCCTCTTCAAAATACGCACAGCGCCAACGAAATCCCAGAATTTACTCCTACCGATTTTCTCATCGCTTGACCAGATCGTCCTGAATCTGTTGCAACGTCTTGCCCTTAGTCTCAGGCATGCAAATCAAGGCGTAAGGAACAATCAGTACCGTCAGCGCCGCGTGCATGAAGAACACGTTACTCTGACCTATAAGTCCGATCAGCGGCTGGTAAGACTTGGTGGCGATGAAAGCAAAGATGGCACCGGCGAGACTTGCAAAACAAGCGGCAATGCATTTGACGTTGTTAGGGAATAGCTCACTGAGCACGGTACTGGGTACGCACATGAGACCCACAAAGAAGGCGATGTCGAAGAGGAAAAGCGAGGCAACTGGAAGCCACTGCAGGTGAGTCACATCGTAGCCCACTTGGATCAAGTGGAAGTGGGTACCGAGGCCCGCCATCGAGAGTGCGACGCCCAAACTTGATATTATCAAGAGCAATCGCCTGTGAAATAAATATTTACTTAATTTTGCGAAAACTTGCTGTGAGCGAAGTAAAAGTTTGAGTAAGAAAGGATAATTACCTGCCACATCGGTCAATCATGACAATGGAGAACACCGAAGCGAGCACGGCCGACGCACTGACGTACATGACGACGACCTTAGCTTCGATCAGATGAGACTTGCCCTGCGTCAGAATGATCTCCATGTAGAACAAAACGCTGTTAAAGCCGCAAATTTGCATAAACGCCCAGAGTACGATAATGAGAATGGTAGCGCGTACGAGAGCCGGTTGTCGAAACTCGGCGAGCTTTTCCGAGAACGTCTCGGTGCTTGCGTTTGACACGAACTTCTTCACTGCCTCGAACTCTTCCTCGACTTGACAGCCTGCCCGGTAGAACTCCACGGATTTCTTGGCCTCGTCGAACTCGCCGACTGTCAATAAGCAATAATTTTAGAAATAGTATACAATAAGTGACTTGGAATTTGAATTCAAGTGACACTTACTCTTAACGAGATGATGAGGCGACTCCGGGAGCCAAGCGAATAGAACCATCAGCGCCAGACAAGGTGCCAGGTAGATCCCAGCCGACACCTCCAAATCCAAATAGCTTCCAGCCACACTTCCCAACAGAACACCAAAAGTTCCTCCGCAGGCGGCAAGCGAAACAAGCGAGCCCCTGATTTCGGGCAACGCTACCTCACCCAGGTACAGCGGGAACGAGCTGTATGTCATGCCAAGTCCCATACCTCCGAAGAACCTCGCGGCGTAAAGCCAGGCTGCAGTCTTGGCCAGAATCGTAAGAAGCCAGCACAAACTAATGGGTACGAGGGTCATTAGCATCGCCCGTTTGCTGCCGAAGTAGTTGACCGCCATGGCACCAATGATGGCACCCGCGAAACGGCCAAGATTGAGTAATGACGCCACCCAAGAGGCTTCGTCAAGGCTCAGGGGTAAAGGTGAGTCAGGTGCTGTTAACCGGGCCAGGTATGGCGATGACCAGCCGCTCGATATACCCAGTTGCACCAGGACCATCGTAACTGAAATACGAAAGAGGTATGATGTTTAAATATCTAATACTACTGATTCAATATTTATTCTTTCTTAAATTAAACCAACTGACGTAAGCGCAATCGAATTTTTTTTTTGTAAATGCAAAGGATCGATGTACATTATAACGAAGCATAACTTAATGACTCGTACGGTTTCCTCTCGGAATTTTTACCAAATAAATTGACGTTATAACTAACATGTACCATACTGAAATTGAGATAGTATATATACAATTATTGATTAAGCGCAATAATTACTGTACAAATAGAGTCTATCAACTCATGCGTATACAAAAGGAACTCCCAGACGTCTCGATAATCTTTCACATGACTGAATTTCAAATCATAAATCTTAAGTTTATTAATACACTGCTATCGATATCAAAGGTACTTAATATATGCCGCTACTGAAAATCGATTCAGTAAGTTATTCGAATCTAAAAAGCTAATGCAAATTTGAAAGACAGGATAAATGATAATTTGACGAGTCATTTGTTAATAAATTTTCGATTATTTCACGCATAGTCAAAGACATGAGAGCGAATATAATTTCATCATGTAGTTTTCGATCATTTATCAATCAATAAAATTATGCTAATATACACGAAATTACATGTTATATCAACTGTGATTGTTCAAAGATATATACGCAATAGAAGTAGTCATTCTATGATCATATTGTGATTTATGTCGTGAAGTTAATTAACAAAAATACTTTTGACAGTTGCAAAATTACTATTGAAATGCTTAATTGTCCCTTAAAAAAAAAGATTTCAAGGAACCAGTTCAAAAATCATTACAAAAATGTTTACAGAGTACGATTTGTTACTGAATTCGAAAATTTTTAGTCATGTTTTTAAAAAACGGCGTTAATAAATCAAACAAGTTTTCAATCAGACTTTCTAAAATTCATAAAAAATAATAAATGGCAATAATGGCATCCCGGGCAAAAATAAATATTAAAAAAAAAAATCGGTACTCACCACCAAATCCGGCAATAAGTTGCGGAAAGAACTTGCGCAAACTAGAAGTCTTCGTAGCCACATGAACCATTGTGTATCCCTCAGCTTATCTCAACGAAGTTCAAAGTCCAGTCGGTATATTCCTTCCAACGGCTCGTCTCGGTCCCAACTGAAGTGCAATCAGCGCCACGGCGGCTCTTAATTTTTCTCCCGCTCGGGATCCTCTTCTTTTTTCCTGCGCAACTCGGTATAAATTATTATTGCGCAATGATAATTACTCGCGATCGCATATGCGCGCGCGCAAACCTGTTGCTCGCGAGGTGGTGTAGGAGACGGAATGAGAGAATATCCAAACGCGTTCGCGGGCGCGCGGCGTTCGAATATAGTATTTCTGCGTAAAGAAGATACAGAAGAATGACAAGCTATACTGGCGCCGATCGTCGTGGGCACATGTCTTTGATAAAAATCGTCGGCTACTATCTCGGGGTTTACGGCGTGCAAGAGTGATTAATGATTTTCTGTGATTTCTCGGATCCTCAGACGCTTCTTCCTTAACGAATTCGGTACCGATTGCTTATTACCATTGCACTTGGTTTTACTATAGTTTACTCACGGCGTAATGTTTTTATAATCTTGCGTCATGTCTGTTTTTTTTTGAGCTTCGAGAAAATAGGGTAAAATTTATATGACATTGGATAATGTTTGCATATACTGCAGTCTGAGAGCTTTGAATTGGCAGAAGTATCGGAATCACCGTTTATCTTAATAAATTGAATTGCAATCGTTTCCTGCGCGTGCGGCTACGTTTAGGTGATGCCATTAATTTGTGCTTCAGATCGCGGCGGAGCAAAAGAGTCCAGCAGATTGAACTTGACAAGCGATTATAAAACTGACAAAAGGCGCGTGTATTCCAGCTTGAAATTGATATTGTCAATAAAAGTTTTATCGAATTATTCTTTTTTGCAGTGAGAAGATTGATGCAGTTTCATAGTAAAGAGTTTATTTATAGTAACGATAAGAATCTTTATATACAAATATTTATTAATGAAAGTTCGAGACCGAAAGAAACTCTTCAAAATTTGAAACCCTCGGTCATTATTTTTAAGCAGTTTAATAAGATCCTTATATACTTATGCAATCGCAGTAGATATAACCAATAAAAACGAAGTAAGTTACATGCAAGACTGTCTATATCTCTGCCATATCTATTTTTCTTTTCGTGTGCAATTTTATGAAACGTATAACCAAGTACATAGAAAGATTAAAATCTGTACAATCATTATGGTTGACTCAAATTAAAATAAGTTTCAATAAAAATGATAAAATTTTTACACAGTTTCTTCCATCCTAATTGCTAACGAAAATTTCTTGCAGACGCCATCGAATTTCCATTAGCAATAAATTAGTATTTTACAGGTTTTTTAACTACTCCTCAAACCCGTCGTGATTAAAAATAAAATCTCGCTAAAACTTTGAAAATATTTCATCAGACAGTACAAAGTTTGACAAAGTTTCCCTCGCCACTAGATAAATTTCCTCGAACCCCCAATGAATTCGACCGTCTCGCGCCTCGTCAACTGTTCTCAAACACACGATGCGAACACGCGCGAGTTTACAAACACAAATCCCCTAAAAAAGGAAATCAAAAGCCCCCAAGCAAACGCTGAGAAAAGAAAAGTCGCGCGTGACGCGAGAGCAAACATTCGCCGGCAATTTAATCAAGTACTTGCGACGATAGGCGCGTGCTGGACACGTGTATATGCGCATATATATAAACGATCGTCGTGTGTAATATAATTTCACCGAATTCTGCCGGCCGATTACTCTCTGTGTATGCGTATGCAAATTTTTTCACCAAGCAAATAGATATATAATATACGTACATTTATATAGAGGTGCCTGATCTACTTTGCGGCTGGACTGCTTCTGACGTCGGTTCTGCTCTTGTCTCAACGACGATTCCTCACGTCTCTCGCGCGCGGGAGAATGCAAACGATTTTTTCATGCGCCTTCGGCTTATATCGATTGTTTTTAATCAAGTCTTCCTCTCGAACGCTCTCTCGGATTCCCGCTGGACTCTTGACGTCAGTGTTGCACTTATTTCTCTCTTATCCTGTGTATTGTCTTCCTTTTAGCTTCTAATGAGCTCGTCGATTCTCCGATGCAACAGTTTAAATAGCGACTGCTCATCTATAGTCACTAATATGTATATTATAAGCCGACGCGTCAGTCTCGCGAAAAATCAATCTCGGCATCGGAAATACACGAGCGGAATTATCCCGTCGCTGGAATACGACTTCAACAAACCAAGTACAATTTGCGATCATCTAATGATTATACCGATTTTGAACAAAGCCGATAATCACTTTCCGCGTAAACTCGAAAAGAGAAGCCTACGTCAGACTTCGGTCGCCCGACTCTTGTTTGAAAACAAATTTTCTCTCTATGCACACGCTTATTGTGTGTATATAAATTGCCCGCAATTAGCCGTCAACTGATGGAGTCGCGAGCGAACGTCTCCTCTATTATACTATTTTCCTTCTCGATAAATCGTCCCAATCAACGCGTCTGCGTGTGAATCGAGAGAGAGAGAGAAACCGCGAGAGAATGGAAAACTCGTCGACGGCAGAGTCGACCACCTCGAAAAGGAATTTTTGCTGGCGCGTCGCTGAGGCTTTTATACCGATGGTCCGAGTATAAATATATGTATTTTTGGACTTTCTTTTGTGTGTCGTGCACGTGTATGGCACCGCGACGATATCATGAAAGGTGAAACGAGAATACGTGAGCGAATCCTGGATGACGATTGGCTTCGGGCATCGCCTCGCGAATCGAGGGAGGGAGTGAAAGGAAGATATTGTGCGCGTGCTCTTGTCACGCGGTCAAACGTGAACGAGCGAATTTTGCCGATTTTCCGTGTTTGTTTATGTGGAGAAGGAGTTTGGAATTCAATCGAGCGATTTTTTATCAATATAATTTGAGGTTATTATACGCGCGATTTGATATACCGTTATAAGTTATATGAATTCAGGTTTACGACAGCCGTAACAATAAACTTGGATATGCTTCGATTTCGATTTTTTTTACTTATAACTGTATACATAAAATTATGTTGATATTGTCAATTGCAATCGGAATTTTAATTATTCGGACTCTCGATTTGAAAGAGCAGGCATAAAAGAACGTGACGTGACTATATTGTAAACTTAATTGCAATGTTACGAAAGCAAGCTGTGGTTAATATATTTTACTAATCGTACTGATTACTGTATTCAAATCACAAGTTTTATTTAAGTTGTTACAACGGTACATCCGATAATTATATAATAATTTAAATCCACAATTATATTGAACGAGTATAGATTTTAATCGACTCGAGGTTTTGTAGAAATTGATGTCATAGCAGGAGATGGTTATACATATTGCAAGCGTCACATTACATGATTTGAACTGTAATCGATCCGTTATAGATCATTTCACTTAACCAATCAATGAAAGACTTTGTTTCGCTTTAATAAAAAAGAATGCTCACGCTACTTAACAAACTGCACGCGTCATTAACAAGAAAGGTTATGTGGGGAATATTTTATATGAAGAGAATATTCTAGAAGGAAGCCTATATAGAACAAAGAATCATGGAACCAATGAAGAGATGTTTATAGAATACTATAAACATACGATAAGCCTGGTACTGGTCCTTACGAGAGAGACCAAGAGGGGAAGCCAGTCTGCTCCTGACCGAGCCACAGAACAGATCGTTATATGTTCGAGTATATAGAGTTCATCTGAATAAATCATTATAATTAAATATATATAATAGGAGTCTATTCATTTATTAGAATAAGTCTCGCTAACAGTTATTAATCAGATGAATTGAGGAAGTGTATACTATATAGAAACCACCATTGTTTCAATGAGAGCTCGAAAAAAAGTTCGATTTTTAAAAAAAAAAACGTATGGCAAATGACTTTATCAAGTTATAACCGGCAGCTTTATAAATAGATATTATTTGAGCGTAAAAAAGACGTGAAATTTAACGAATTTACATTTGACTGCGCTCGAGTACAAACTATCCAAACTAATCAGACTCATTTAGTCAAATAGATACAGTGTCTCCTGAATTTGTAATAAGTAAGCATTCACACCTTAAGAGATAAGACGCTCTATTAAGGTGGATCTTCTTTCTCTGATAAGCTTGCGATCAGAAAACTACGGAATATAACGAAGCCAATTCTCTGAATACTCAAAAGCACGAAAAAATGCAAAAAAACCATATTTTGCAAAATATTTAATAATTTTACTTTCTACAGTCATTGTCTAAGTTTTGTTTAATACCCAGTATAACAAATGTTCAATATAAGCTCATTAGATCGAAAAAATCACACCAGTGTTTGATGATAACTTAATCGATCTACCTATACGTGGGTCAAACTAACACAACTTGAGTCAGATTGACCCCACTTTAGTCAATATAAAACGGCTAGCGCTTTTTTGGCAGTGCATGGCGATGCAGTAAACAGCCTAAATCAATGGACCCTGTATACTGTAACGGACAGACTCCAGATGGCAAGTCCCTCCGAGAAGTCTGAGGCGAGCGACGTGTCCGAGTAATATTCATTAATCATTATCCTATTGTGTGTAAATGTGATATAAATATTAATAATTTGTGCATGATTCTGTGAGTGTCTGTAATGCAGCCGTGGTGGTACCACGCCGGTCCCAAGCCCGGAAAAATGCAGAGGGAAGCCAACGTTACAAATAAAATAGCGAATTCTAATAACTGATGTAAATATTAACCCAATAACCCACAATTGCTCCAGTTAATTTTCTGGAAAATCATTTATAGGTTTGGATTTCTGAAAATTAGTAGTGTGAGATTATATTTTCCCTTGTAATATTTCCCATTTTCCACAATGAATTTTCCGGAAAATCCGTCTAAAATTTAGCATGGAAATAGCTCTTGACGACTATCTGTATAATAAATTTTAGGTTTATTTACAGAAAAATCCCGCGGAATGACTGACTAGTGTGGGTCAAAGTTAGAGAGGCCAGCCCGCGCGCGGCCTCTCGTACTTTGACCCACACACCCCCCACTATTTGTTTAGGGGCGGAGGAATTTTTTTTTTTTTAAACTTGAAAATGTATTCCTTTTTTTCACCTTCTTCCCTATTTTCCGGAAAAGATTATTTTTCTTCTTTGATTCATCAAAAAATCGAAAATTTCTTTTCTTTTTGTCACTTTTTTTCAACCAAAATTATCCAAATTTCATCATTATTTCCACTTTTTTCCTATTTCACTATTTTTTCTAATGTTTCTCGGTCAATTTATCGAGTTCTGAGCGCTGGATAATGAAAAAAAATGTATACGCTCATTCAAATCAGCTTCGAAAACCGAGTCGTTGGTCAATTTTTTAAATTTTCAAAAATGTGCCAATTTTGCTTTCTCTGTGACAGTTCAAAAAATTTTCGCCACTGAAAATGAAAAACGCCCGTACGCACCATTTGACCCCTCCAAAATGTTCGTCATACCGCGCACAGTGCAAAAAAGTGCATGCCGTCCCCGGCACTTGCCCAGGAAAGAAGTGATCCCCGTCCAATTTCCGATCGATCTAGCTATGCATTGGGTCAAAGTAACCCAACTCGAGTCAGTTTAACTCAACTTGAGTCAAACTAACCCAATAACTCAACCATCTCCCCAAGAAACTTGAGTCAGATTAACCCACAAAAATCGTGAAAATTGAGTCAAACTAACCCAACAACCCAACCACCTCTCTAAGGAACTGTTCCTTAATATCTTAATGAAAATTGTTCGGTCAATTCACTGTGTTTCTCTGCTCTTCTGGCTTCTTCGGTCCCCCCGAGGTGCCACCGCGCTTTCCTGCCCCCGACCACCCCGTGACCACCCCCTGACCACCCCGTCACTATTTTTTCTCATTTTTATCGGTCAATTTATCGAGTTCTGAGCGCTGGAAAATGACAAAAAATTTTTATACGCTCATTCGAATCAGCTTCGAAAACCGAGTCGATCGGCCAATTTTTTAAATTTCCAAAAATGTCCCAATTTTTCATTTTTCTGTGACTGTTCGAAAATTTTCGCCACTAAAAATGAAAAACGCCCATACGCACCATTTGACCCCTGCAAAATGTTCCGCCC
>UCOJ01002157.1:0-15003 GCA_900474305.1 Cecidostiba fungosa
AAGTTCCGCCCTCAACAACTGACCCCGTTTTTGACCATCACGATTGGTTGATTTTCAATCGTTAATAACAGCTTTATACGCTCTATACACAGTATAAACGGTGATAGTGAGTATACTGGGACACATATAGAAGCATGGCTCTTAAAACTAATCAAACAAATAATATTTCATAAAGTAAAATTTTCAATCACGTTTTTTCCGTAAGTGTATTCATATGCTTTTACGATACACTGAATACTTTTATCACAGACTTATTAGTACGTATCAAATAAGTAAATAAGATAAAGTGTATCGAAAGATCATAAAGGTTCACGTCATGTTAAAAAAAACTGTGTCAAAAAATTGTGCAAGTTTCCAAGCACATTCGCCAGCCTGCACAAGAGCCAAAAATCATAAAAGCAAGACAGCCAATTGAAAAGTTTCCGTCGCCGGCAACAAGTCAACGAGCTGAATGAGTCGGAATCGAAACTCATCAGCACAGATCTATACACCGTATACTTACGTCTCTTGCTGCCGATTCAAAATCTCCGCATATACTTAGTCACTCCATACATAACAAGTTTGAAAAGACGAGGCGGAGATCGGTCGAAGAATAAGAGTGTCGCCGACCCTGAACTTCCTCGTCGAATCGGCGAGAGAAAAACCTGTATGGGCTCGTTCCTTCTTTTTCGCGTCTGGTATTTCTCTCCCGTCTGTCTGACTGGGTTAATTGATCTGATGATTTTCATGGCAAATATCTGCTTTTTTTATTATTAAACTAGAATTTTATCATATCTAGTTTTCGAATGGCGGGAATGTGTTTAGCGACTGGGACATTATTATATATTCTAGACCAGTGATAAATAAGCGCGTGTTTAGTTGCCACGCAGAGCTGTATGATATACATATATATATACACGTGGTGCTTATATTGCTTAGATACTTGATTCTCTGAGAGCTGCATGTGCAATAGTATATACCTATGAATGAATAAAATGCAAAATTCAACTCTGATAAGTTGTACTCTGGAAAAGCTCGGAAAAGCACAACGCAAAGATCAACGATAGACATTTCCCCACTCCTTTCTGTGTAGATCGACGATCCATCACGGACGATCGGTTTTGGCGAGCCTCTCGAGCCTCGCGGCGTCAGTTCAGTCAGTTGAGTCTCGGCAAGCGTCGGTGGGCGTGTGTGTGCGTGCGGTTCTGCGCCTTGGTCTGTTGCTCAGTGTCGGGAATCGGGGAAGCATCAGCTAGCGTTCTTCTTTTTCACGAGGTGAGTTATTGAACAAATGTGGGCAGAGGATTGATAGGATATCGCAGGAGATGTAAAGTTAAATTGTACTCTATATTATAGACCTCTATACAACAGACGTGGCTTTGTAATTATACCGCGGGTTAGTTGCGACTGATCTTGGCTATTGGAAAATAGCCGAGATTTTGCCACGTCTGCGACAATTACTCTTTTTTTTCAAAGTTGATATCGCTTCTTGTTTATCCGCAATATATCGATGTGCGGATTATTATTTACTTATTTTGCATCTCATTATAAGTTACTATATATTCTCGTACATTTTTCAACGGAGAAAATGATGCTGAATCTGAATAATCATTCAGTCCCTATATCGATGAGGTTGTATATCAAAAATTATAATCACCCGAGATAAGAGAATTCAGCTCGGTTTTACTAATGATTCGACACGTTAACGAGAATCGAGATGAATTATTATCAATTTTATCAGTAAGAAGTCGTTATATCAAGAATTAACAGTCGATTCTGTAACAGTCGCCTTATCGTTGGCAATTAATTACAATATAATTAGTAAGAAATACAAAATCGCACGCACGAGCAATATAAATGATAATCTCAATGTCTACCGAAAATTCGAAGAAACTATATATAAGAAAAAGTAAAAATATTAAGTGCGATAAGATAACAGCTGCAGAGGTACCGCGCATTTATGATGATTATGATAACCGATCGGCCCGGGCCCCCCCCCCCCGCTCCCTAAGCGTGATAAACATCTGTTAAGTGACGAAGGTTCTTTTCAAGTACGAGAGAAAAAACACATAAAATAATAGTATTTCGAAATTGTGCGCAGACAGTAAGCCACTTTCGCTTTCCGGGGGGAGGGTCCCAGCGACGCTCCCCTGCGACGCAAGGCAATAAGCCACTGCACTGCGCAGTCCACTCCGTCAGAGGCCTGAAGAAGATAAGATATTTTTCTCGAA
Organism: Cecidostiba fungosa; assembly: GCA_900474305.1. NCBI lineage: Eukaryota > Metazoa > Arthropoda > Insecta > Hymenoptera > Pteromalidae > Cecidostiba > Cecidostiba fungosa. The sequence goes on from UCOJ01002157.1 coordinate 2,211, forward strand.
TTGGTATTCACAAGCACTCAATCGCAAGTGCGGCTATTGACACAGCGATGAACAATAACATCTGATGCCAATAACACTTTTGTCCTGATGACCCAATGCCGGAAACGAAGTGCCGTGCATTATCAGCATCCCTCAAGCTACGAGTCTGCATTAATTCTTGTTCTTTTTTTTATAATTAATCAGACCCCAATTAACTGCACTGACGTATAGTTATAACAGCTATAACAACACCGCATATTACAATGATTTTTTCATTCTTCGCAGTAAAAATGAACTCCGTCCGAAGTCTATTGCGCACCAGAGCGTTGGCCTTGCTCCAGGGCCGCGCAGCCAGAGAAGTCCACGCGAGCGCGAGTCTGAGTCAGGCTCACGTGCCTCTGAGCGTCCTCAGCGAGGATGAGCAGATGATGAAGGAGACTGTGGCCAAACTCGCTCGCGAAGAGGTGCTTCCCCTCGTCAAGAAGATGGAGCAAGAGCACAAGATCGACGCGCACCTGTTGAAGAAGCTCTTCGAGAATGGACTCATGGGAATGGAAGTGCCTGTTGAGTACGAAGGTACTGGCTGCAATTTTTTGACGACTATCCTGGCGGTGGAAGAGCTGTCGAAGATTGACGGCGCTGTCGGTGCTCTGGTGGATATTCACAATACTCTCGTGAACTCGCTTATTAAGAAGGTGCGTGTAATTGCGCGTATTTATTAATGCAATCTATTGTTCTCCTCGATTGACGAAACTTGAAACTGCGAGTGCAGGTAGCCAACGAGGAGCAAAAGAGGAAGTACCTTCCCAAGCTGGCAAACGAGTATGCTGGCAGCTTCTGCCTGACCGAACCAGGGGCAGGCTCCGACGCCTTCTCTTTGAAAACCGTGGCCAAGAAGGACGGCTCAGACTACCTCATCAACGGCTCCAAATGCTGGATCTCAAACTCTGACATCGCCGGCGTCTTCCTGGTCTTCGCAAACGCCGACCCGAGCCAGGCTTACCGCGGTATCACGACCTTCTTCGTCGAGCGCGAGACCCCGGGAGTGACGGTAGCCAAGCCCGAGGACAAGCTCGGTATCCGTGCCTCCGGCACCTGCATGATCCACTTTGAGAACGTTCGAGTTCCCGAGAGCAACATCTGTGGTCAGCTCGGTCATGGTTACAAGTATGCAGCTGGTTTCCTGAATGAGGGCAGGATCGGCATTGGCGCTCAGATGATCGGTATTGCTCAGGGGGCACTCGATGCCACGATACCCTACACGCTCGAGAGGAAGCAGTTTGGAAAGTCTATCTACGAGTTCCAGTCGCTGCAGCATCAGATCGCTCAGGTTGAAACATTTATACACTTATACTAAGCTACTGGCTCGATCGAGTTACGAATACGTGTAACTTATACCAATTGCATCTTCGTAGGTCGTGGTAGAGCTCGAAGCAGCCCGTCTCCTGGTCTACAACGCGGCTCGTCTTGTCGACGCGAAGAAGGACGTGATGAAGGAGGCCGCTATGGCCAAGTATTACGCTTCCGAAATCGCTCAACGAGTGACCTCCAAGTGCGTCGACTTCATGGGTGGCGTTGGTTTTACCACCGACTATCCCCAGGAAAAATTCTACAGGGACGCCAAGATCGGTACCATCTACGAGGGCACCAGTAACATGCAACTCTCCACTATCGCCAAGGCTATCAAGAAGGAGTACTCGTAGAGAATAATCTATTGTTATAGCGTTACATACAACACTGAGAGATGTGATTTCTACGATTTTTCAAAAAATCGTACATATTATGTCGTTTTTGTCGACATAACCGATATAGTATACACGACTCCAATAATTACATAATATTTTTGTACTTTACGTTTTTCCAAGTAAACAAGTTTTTTTAATCATTTGCATAGTCGTTTTTTACCTTAAAACTGCTTATGACATGTGCATACAGCTGATACGGCAAGTGCGTCACGAAACGCAGATGTTGAAACCTATACTCGGAAAACACGTTCTGTAACGATACATATACATTACTTCATTACTGATACGGAAGGTCAGAGTTCAGAGATTCCCAAGATTTTTTCAACGCACACCACGTTCGCACAATTACGCAATGAACTTCATAATCGAAAATTTCAAGACCAAGATCAAAGGCTCACCTCGAAAAAAATTCCAAATCACACCCCTTTCCCGCGACGACCGCAGCGCCACCTGTGTGTCAAGACTAAATCCGTGGCCCGTGCGGTGGTGCTTCCCACTGCTTCCATTTCCCGCGCTTCTCGCATTCCGATGATTCCGGCGCGCTCCAAAAAAAATAAAAAAATGTACTTGGAGAAAAACAAGCCGTCACCGGTGCAGTTGTGCCTGTTGTGTTGACTCTATTGCTATTCCGCGCGCTGGCCGCTAAGGGAATAGGATAAGGTTAAGGTGTGCCTCGACTCTATGAATTATCCTTGATCGAGCGAGAATGCGGACGTTGACGAGCGTTCTCGTGTTTCTCGCGGCGGCCTTCCTCGTCTGCGAGGCCTCGCCCTGGGACAGGGAAGCCGGTGAGTTAGTTGTAACATAACCTATGAGTAGTCGTTAAGTTTTGCGTCGTTAAATTTTGGTCGTGCTGAATTATTCTGAACATTGTTGCTCGATTTTCTGGTCAGGCTAAAATTTTGTGCACCTACCTTTGCTTGTTTGCTTGATTGTTGATTTGTTGATTTGTTGATGGCAAGAGCCAGTCATCGCAGAGTAGTTTGATCATTAATTCTCTTTGTAGTTCACTTTATGGAGCCGGGAGATTGGATAGACAACGAGAAGCCAGGACTGCGTATCTTTTGCCATAATGCTAAGTCAAAGTATATAATACATGTTTGGAAGACTGTTATAGTGAGTATAGATTTCTCTCCTGTTTTTTGTATCAAAGTAAATTTTCATTCACGATCTTACAAGGTTTTGGCTTTTTCCAGATGAATTTAAGAACTAATTTAGAAACCTATGAACTTTACGAGGGAAGATCTCCACATGAGGTGGTGACTAAACATGAGGACAATCAGAAGTATTGGAGGTTTTCCCTCTTTAATACAAAGAAGAGCAAGCAGTTCAGAATCAATCCATTTGAGGATAGCTGCATCGGTGTTTACATGAGCCAGCATAGCAATCAGTTTCAGTACAAGATGATTATGACTCAAAACAGCATTGATACTTGGAAAATAACTATGATGGGGCTGGGAATGTTTCTGTTTTGGTATGCAGGAAAACTCAGCCGTAACACTTTGTTTTATTACATGAGTGGTGTTACTATTGGAGTCTCACTGTCAATTGTCATTTTGATATACTTACTTGGAAAACTACTGCCAAAGGTTGGTTTAATTGTTACCTTTGATCAATTCATGATTATTTTACAAGATTTCTTAATATTCAATAATTTTACAGGGTAAATTTATGTATGTAATGGTTGCAACTGGGTATACCATGAGTTTTTATGTTGCTCAGATGATTTGGGAAAATGCTCAACTAATAGTCATGCAATATCGGGATTATGTGATATACTATATCCTTTGTACAGCATTAATTAGTTTTGTAATCTGTTATCGTTTTGGCCCCATTACGAATACGAGAACAAAAAATATTATTCAATGGATACTTCAAGTAAGAAACGATTTTCTCATAGCTATGAATAATTATAATGTATATCTGATACAATTTTATATTTTCAGTTGTTTGGATTAGTACTAGTGTATCATAGTAGTTATTTTCGAGAAGCATCCATGGCTTTCTGTGTTCTGCTAGTCCTGTTTTATAATTTTCCAGTTGTCTTCATCAGCAAAGGACGTAAATACTGGTGAGTCCTCAATGTATTTGCAGTCTGAACCTATTTATTTGCATTAACTCTTAAAAAGTTATTATCTTAAGTTTCGTTTTTATACATTATGGGGCTGGTTACACACAAGCAATTTTTGTTTCCTGCTTTTGTAATTTTGTATTTTTGTAATAAAAATGGTACGTTTCATAATATTTACTATGATCGTGTTCCTTGAATTTGTTTTTACAATCGTAATCGGATCACATTAGGAATCATATATTCCCTGAACGGCGGCGTTTACTTACGGACGATGAGTACCGTAAAGAGGGAATGATAGAAACTAAGAAAGCCCTGAGTGGTTTAAAGGAATACTGCCATAGTCCAAATTGTAATCCATGGAGGACAGTTTTAAAACTTAAGGACCCAATCAGGTAATTTATTAACATCAATCCACTAAGATTTATTTATTACACTTGATTAAAATAGTGGATTTAAAATTTTTTTGTCAATACAGGTTCGCGAAGTTCATGGAAGGCGAATGCCACTTATCGGAAAATGAATCGTTTGAACACGATACGGAGCTCACGAAGCTCATTGAAGAGTGCGATTACACGGACGATGAATTCGAAGATTGAAATTGAGAAAAACGAGTAACTAAAGTTGCGTTGGATTTTTGGCCTTACGAGATAAAATTAATAATTAATAGACACAACGACTTCCGGATATTACTTATTTTGACGTTAATTTTGTGTGGTGTTTGTATGACATGTTAAATGAAAGTAGGATAATTTTTTGTTATTATACGATAAAACTAATTCAAGTGGTGATAGTCGTTGTTAGATTAAATTGTACATTTTGTAATGAGCCGATGTTTGGCAGAGGAAGGTGCCAACACATGAAAACAGACTGCTGTAATTTGAATAAAATATTTATTTTTGTAACCATTAAACGTTCGTGCATTTTTATCTCATACATGACACGTGAGTATTTTTAACAATGGAATTCGGGAAAAAATTATATATATATAAAGGACGCATTTTGCCTACATCGCTACAGTCCAATGACTTATGACGCTGTCACTTTGTAAAACGTTGCGCCTTTTATTTTGTTGTGTTTTAAAGCGATATGAGTCGTGTTGAACATATTAAAGGAAAAAAAGAAAAACATGATTTTATTAAACTACCATAAACTGTCGGTTGTATCGCTTGGACAACATGCCTGATTTGGCGAGGCGCGCTTGGAACAGGTCCTTGTAGAAATAAGTAAAAATAAGAACATCATGCGTCTCGTTAATGACCCTCGCTTGGCCATTTGCATTATATTTTCGTTCATTCAGACTACGGTCAATGTTTTTATTATATCTTATTTAACGCATATATTAATTTAAATCTGCGTGCTTTCGAGCCGTTAGATTCTACCACTGGATCTATTAGATCAACAAAATGTTTTATCGAGCGAGTGCACGCGAGGATCGCAATCGAGAATTCATAGTGGCACGCCTATACTTATGGTGGTTCGTGACTCTGTTGGTCAGTTAGTTTACAACAGCTGGTGCGAGAAGACAGTTGGGAGATGTCGTTGAGCGTATCTCGTTGGAACTTTTAGGCCCGTCTAGAAAAAAAGATAAGATTACAGCTATCATAAGCTATAGCTGTAATTAAAAATTCATACGACTGAGCTTGCGTCGCATGCGTGAAAATGCACATTTAAAAAAATAATATAAAGTAAATAAAATTCGAGGAAAAACTAGTCATTTTCCCTGGATTGTTTGAACGTTTTCGCAGATTTGAACTGATCATAAACAAAATGAGAAGAATAATTTTGTAATAAACAATTGTAAAGTGCAAAATCCTACGAAAGCCGCAAGTACAAAAAAGCCGTAGGAAAGGATCCGCAACAAATCAATAAGAAAAGAAGAAATAACAAAAACAAAAAAAAAAAGAAAGCTCGTACTTAGAGTCAAGGAAAATCAACTCGTCCGAGCTCGGTACAGCAGCCATCAATCTCAAGCCGATACAGCCCTTGTTCATTGTCCTCCTCGTGCTTGGTCTGAGGCGCCCCTTTATTAGAAGCAAAAGGATGCGCGTACTCTTCGAGAGAGACAGAGAGAGAGAGAGAGAGTAAAACGCAAGGAGCAGCTTGGCGCCAAGAATCACCCGAGGCGAGAGAGGCCAGAATGTATACAAGCCTTGAGAAAGGGAGTATCATCTAGACTGCTATGAGAGAGTGTGATCAGGCGCGCGGCAAAAGGGGGAAGCTTTTCTGGGCTTTTCAGACTCGCTCGCTCGCGGGCAAAGGGCAATTAGCGCGCCGTGTGCGATCGATGACGCATAGCTGGCATGTCCGGTGTGCATTTATTACCGATCAATGAAAAACGTAGCGATGTGCGCTGTCGGGCTTGTAAGACGTGCAGAGGGTTTATTTCAATTTTTAGAAAGTGTCTTGATGCTTGATTGAGTGTAGCAACCGATTTTTTTATACACATTTAGGAAAGATCGGCGAGTATATATACGCCAGTATAATTATACTTTGTAACGAAGTGCCTATAGAGATGCACAGAGCATTATGATTTATGACTCTGATTCTTTTCTAAAAATATGAAATCGGCAACTAATATAATAGCTTTTTGATTCACACTGTATATAGAAATTGTTTATCGTCTTCTACATATCCCTTTCTCTCGCACTATCTTATAACACTTTATATTAAGCCGGCAGATCGTCCTGCGCTCGCAAGCGGAAGGCAATAATAAGAGCGAAAAGTGACTATAGCTTCTTATCCTCTCGCACCTCTCTCTCTCTCTCTCTTTCTTTACGGCCGCCGGAACAATATCGCGGCGACTTGAGTTTTATGCGCGATAATACAGCCAAACAAGACAATCTCATTACTCGTCAGTCAGAGGGTAATACGTAAACGTAGGGTGTGTGTGTGTGTTTTCTTTCTACCACCTCTCTTTTCCGGCATCGCCAATAGGCAATATGTATACACACTTATATATCTCTTTGCACGTAGGTTACAATAATAATAACAACGCCAATCTCGTGTCTCGGACGTGCTTACAAGCCTGGATTTCCATAAATTGAGCTTGGAGATTAGATGTGAAAGCGCGCTGTTGTTTTTTTTTCGTCGCCTCCCTCGCTCATACCGATTTTCAGCAGGAGATCCAGAATAAGCGTCGCGCAAGTATACCGATTTCCTCCTCGTCGATGAAAAAAAAACCTCTGTCGAAATCATAATAATAAAATCTATCTACGTTTTACACAATTGTAGCTCACATACCGATCGATCGAGAGAGAAAACATACAAGTATATACATGTGCATATGCATGATAATACCAAGTTAAAAAAAATCCGACTTTTCATAAACGTCCTGCTAATCCTTACACACGACATCCCGGAAGAGCGTATAGCGCTACCGACCCATCTTCTCGCTCTGTAATGTTGCATGCAGATATACACGCGGAAGCCGTGTCGCGCAAGAGCCCAGCATCACAGTGATAAATACGGTTAATAACGTTATTTGCTCTGCGGCGGTGTGTGTAGCACCGCGATGAGGTCCACACAAGCAAATATACAGAGAGGAGAGAAAGTAGCGTCGCCGGGTTATAAGAGATCGATAAGAGGCTGTACGGCGTACATGTCGTGGTGGCTGTTATTGCGCAAGAGCGCAAGGCGAGGGATCTTCGCACATATTAGCTTGCGAGATGGTCCTGCCTCTCGAGTTTGCTCCTTGTATTGTTATTTTAATTTTATCGGTTCATTCCTTGCAATAGTTGCAATGACAAATAGGGAATATACCAATATCCCAGAACATATACTGTAACTAATGACTATACGTCTCATCCTCTAACAAGAAAACTTTACGCTCACTACAACACGCGACCATCCGAGAAAGTTCATCCCGGTGTGGAACAAGGCGAAATTGCACAGCATAGCTCGTCCATCAAGCTCGCACAATAATTGTCGCACCTAATAATATCTCCCCCTTTCATTGTGCCCATCCACTTTCTCTCTCTCTCATCTTTCTCCTGAGGCGCCTGATCAGCTCTTATCCAAAAAGTCCTTGCGCAACGACAACTCGATAGTATTATATACGTTTATAAGTACAGAGAACGCACGTGCGTGTGTGTGTGCATCAGTGTCGTCCGACAGCAGCTGTAGCCGTAATAAACCGCGAGTTTACGAGGCGCGAGCAGCCTCAGTATTATATCCTTCTTCTTCCCCGCCCCCCCCCCACCCTCTCTCTTTTTCTGGCCGTGATTTAAGCCTCTTCTCGATTATTATATTCCCGACTGCAGCACTTTCACCGCGTACTGTCGCGGTCACGGCCATTATCTAACCCGACCCTTTTATACATATACACACATGCGTGCGAGTACGCATACGCATACGTATCATATATAAGAGGTTCTCAGGAAGAAAAACCACGAGACATTGCGCAATGCAATACATGTAGACGTATTTCTCTGATTGATTCGAGAGAGAGACTTTCTCGTGCACTCGCGGAATACCGAATATAAGTATAATAAGATTTTCACGCCGCGCGCGCTTATTTTAGGTACGGAAGTGCAGCAGTGCGCTTTTAAGGATTGTTTATATACATACACACGCGGTAGTCGGCTATTAGATTAAGCGCTATATGGAAACGCGTTTTGCATCGGAATCGAATGATGAGAGTGAGTTTTGTAAATAATGAGAAAGTTGCAGATATAGGATCGTCATCGCGTAGTCGATCGGCCCATTTCCGTCATTCCTATGATCCATCGGAAGATGAGACTGAATGCAACAGATTTGATATATAATACATAACGAGAGATACATCATGTAATACATGTCGTAATTGTAGCTTGATGCAGATAGAGAAAAATCATCCATTTGCAGGTCTCATAATGCAGAGTCTATTCATATATTTCACACACCAAGTTTTAATCCTCTCACGAAAGCATAACTCAATTTCGTCGTTGCACGCGGCGACACTGCTCCTAACGAGTCGAGAGTATAATATGCTATAGGTGCAGTACGAAAGCCTCGCGTCTCGAAAAAAGCCGTTATACTCTCTCGTATACAATAACTCAAAGCCAATAATGCGCAAACATACATACATGCATACCTACATACCTACATACCTGTAGGCCCAAGGCGAGAAACTAGCATCGCTAATTCGCCCCCGACAGTATATCAGAGCGGCTATAATTGCTCGACGATCTTGCGAGGAAACAATTACGCGGCGATTTACGCCTTTCCGCTCTCTAGTCTGCAGTTTAAATACCTTGCTTTATTTATACATTTATGTCGTTTTAATGTGACATTTTTTCTTTTATATATTTCGTGTTAGATGTTATTTTCAGCGATAGATGATGCGATACATTTCTTGCGTTTAAAGTATTAGATAATCCTTTCGCCGTTCGCGTAATAATACCGTAAAGTTATAAGCATCATATATGTATAGTATCCGAAACTTCGTTTCAGCCATCTACACTCAGCAAAGCATCAATTTTCAAAACAAACCGCGCCTATATGTCGTGATGTCTCAATAAGTCGCCATCAATATCTCTGCAAATTTTCTCTCTCCAATGTAAGATCCAAGCACAGCACGAAACGCTCGCGGCCCTCTTTCTCCTCACTTATTGTATACTTATATATACTATATTGTATACTCAATACTCGCGTGTGTACCTATATGTATTTACAATACATACGGCGAGCCCGAAGGATAATAATCCCTCCGCGAGGCTTATTGAGTTATGCGCTTTTCGAATTGTTCGCGCATCTCCGAAGGACGTCCTCTCGATTTATCTCTTATCCCGAAGATGAGCTGAACTCGCTACTCGAGTTTCTCAATATATTATGAAACGAGAGCAAGTACCTATAGGTATATACTGTATGTACGTTATCCTCACTTTCGCTGTTTCAAAATAAAAGAAACAAAATAGAAAATCAGATATCAATAAAGTCCGCGGGAGAGATGATACACTATGCAATATACATTATACATGCGTATATGTATATACGGCGTATTATTAATTAAAGCTATACGCGTAATGCGAGACAATAAAATGCGCGCATATAGTGTGTGTATATATATGCGCACTCTCGCTTTCCCCGGCGCGGAAAAATCGGTTATGCGCAGCTTGTTTCCGGCAGCCCCCGGGAGATGTCGAGACAAACAATGTTTCTCTAATTGCGATGCGTATCTTCAGGAGAGAAAGGGACGAGCATTATTATATGAGAAACAATGACTCCCCCGTTGTTGTATACTGCAGGGATCAGCGCCGAGTATGTATACGACCTACTTTTACTATTTAGCGAGGAACCGATCGAAAAATCGGCACTGCCATGCACTTTTCACGATGACGCGACTGTACCTATACTCCATAATAGGTATACACCATAATTGACAGGGATTGTTCCGTTCCGCGAGGAGATAAGCATCGTTTGCTATGACTATAGGAACGACAACTTCATCTGACAAATGAACACATCAGTAGCAGCTTTGTTTTGATTGGAAAGTTCGCGCCGCATGTGTATACCTATATATCTATGTACACTTATGCATGCGTTTCGTAACGCGAGCGCGATTCTAATTAAATTTTTGTCCTCAACAACATAACGGAGAGCTATTTGCATTTTCTGCTCTGCGAGCATACTGATAAAACACACGAGGCTACTTTTGTACGTTTACATAATGAATGTGTGTATAAATATATTTTAGTTATAGAATTTTTCACTCCAGATGTATTATGAAGGAGAAAGATCTGCATCTTCAGCTTTCGCCGATGCTAATTAAAGAGCAGAGAAACAAGAACAAACGAAAAATTATAGACCAAGAGACGAACTCTAACCCGTATCGGGGTATAGCGATCTAAGCGCGCACACGTGTTCACTCATTTACGTAAATCAATCGCTTAGTGGCATCTCGAGCGCCCGAGCGGGAAACACCCGCCCACCTCGTGACGTTTCGATCCCGATTAATAGGTTATTTTTTCAGTCTATGCGCACCTGGATGCATTAGAAATATTTCAGCATTTCACTGGTGCTTCTGAACTTCCATCAAGAGAATCGAGATATTGTACTTATTCAGCGTTGCAATTGCTGTTTGCAGTGGTTCTACGCGACATGGCATCGCAGACCTGATCGACCGAGCGATCGATCACGCGCAGTTAAACGTCAAGCCTTACCAGCTGACTCTAATCACCGAGTCATCAGAAGTACTTTCCCCTGTCTCTCAGCTGGTCACCAGGCGAGTCGTGCTTGAATTTCGGAGTCTCATACTGGGAACGAGTGAACTACTGAGACTCGAGAATCAACGATTGTCTCGTGCGAAGAGATCCGTTGTTACTTTTTTACGAGATCGGCGATGAAGATTGTGATTCTAAACACAGCTGATAAACAGACCGTGTTACGAAGGCTTATGGGTTCGATTGATTTATTGGACGAGTTTTTTCTTAGATCGACTCGTCCGAAGTGCTTGATTTTTCTGGTCAACGAGGGAGGAGGTTTGAATTTGGCAGGATTTTTCAAATACGCCTGGAGCTTCAAGTTCATCGACATCTCTGTCGTCGAATTGTCCATAGGAGATGATAAACAAGCAGTTATATCGCCAATTCATCCTTTCGTCGATGCTTGTAAAAAGAAACGGCTCTCTTCGACTATGGTCGACCTATTTCCGAAAAAGAGCAGAAACCTGTACGGATATGTCATGCGATTCCATAAGAACCTGCTCGACTGCAATAAATACGTCTGGCGGGCTCTGTACGGTCTTGATGTATTTATTAGCCGAATTCTAGCATCAATCTTGAACTTCTCGGTCAAGGTCGTCCTCATCAACTTCGGCAATGAAGATCTGTCTTCTTTTAACGTTTCCCGCGCACCTTTCATTGATCTGCTACGAAATGATGAACTTGACTAATTCGTCAACTTTTATTACTTGTGTGGCGGACGAAAACTGTTGAGCAATTACGATCCAGAGTCGACGACGTTCCTGTACTACGACAGCAGCGTACATTTGGTGATCAAGGAGTATGGATTCCCGGTGATTACCCAACAGGATTTAGAGTTTGCCAGTGGCGCCATCTTCATCTTCGTCTTGTTGCTTCTGATTTTTATAACCTGTGGGCTGTGGATGCTTTATAATCTAGTGTCCGTCGGAATAGGTAACTCGGTGGAGATAATGTTGGATAACTCAACTCGACGTGCGGTATGACGATGACGAGTATCTCCGAGCCATATCCCAATTGGGAACAGCAGAAACTAGACGAATGTTCTGTCTTGCAATTCGTTCTCGGCACGGAAATTGACTCGAAGGATCGTATGTGGGTAATAGGCAACGGACGCACTGAGATTCTCACCTCCTCGTCCAGAACAAGTGTCCGCCTAGATTTGTCGTCCTGGATCTGGAGAACGGGGGTCGAGAGCTACTGGTCCATCAGTTTCCTGAGGATGTCGTACATATAGAAACTCTGTGTTTCTGAACGACATTATAGTGGATCAAGAGGACTCGTAGTATTTTCGCTGATGCAGAGGATGTCTTGGAAGGTCAGGGACGCGTCTATGAAGGGTAACACAAGGGCGCTGAAGAAATAATCGTGAACGGTTTGGTGTACTACTGCGCGCTCTTATCATTCGAGGTGTTCACCGTACCTACGTCTGCGTTGAAAAATCGGCTTGACGATATCATACAGGCCCTGGTAAAAATGGAATCCAAGTTACTTGGAAGTTCTGAGGTTTCCAATCTAAGAACTTAGTAGTTTTCTTTGTCAGTTTTTGTTACAAGATTTAACGCCTTTTATCCTAGGTATTTGGCAATTCATAGATCGAGTATTCTTAACTAGTAACTGCCGAAGATAGTTGGTCAAGTAACACGGCACATGTGCACGTGGTTAATGGCGATTCGAGGTTAGAATTAGAAAATCATTACTAGCAGGCTTGTATTCGATTTTTTTTTTAATCATTTAAAAATCATCCGAAAAATTTCGGTCGACCGGGGACTCGAACCCACGCCCTGCACGAGGGCAGCCGCGCGCCTTAGCCAACTGAG
>UCOJ01002158.1:0-15145 GCA_900474305.1 Cecidostiba fungosa
GGGGCGTAGCTCAGATGGTAGAGCGCTCGCTTAGCATGCGAGAGGTACCGGGATCGATACCCGGCGCCTCCAAATTCACTTTTGATAAATTTAAAAAATGCGTTAATGAATTTTTTTTATACAGATTTCTATATACAAAGTTTTCTTTACCGCAAAAAAAATGTATAAATGTTATATAGCTGATGTTTAATTATAAATTTTATTTTTTCTTAATTAAAACTTTTCATATTAATATTTAAAAATGTTGATTTTATTTTTATAAGTATCATTATGTATAATGATCTTCTATTTTAATTACGAATAATTCACCTAAATGTTATCTGTTTACAAGCGGTAAGATTATCACAAACTTCACTAAAATCGTATCTGCTACTAGATAAATTAACGCCAAGTTATAACAGACACACGCGTCTGGCTATACTCGGCGAGTATCTACTTATATAACTCCCACTCAACAGATCGCGTTTGTTAAACTTCATTCTTTCATTCACCGACTACTTTATATTTACAAAGGTATCAATTTTGAATCTTTTATTATCTTACATGAAAATCTTTTTCATTAAAGATCTTGACCTTGGCTTGACCTTTTTACATTAATTTTATTTTATTTTATTTTATTTATTGGCTTTGAAAATGAAGATTGAAAATAGGCATTTTTTCAAATATATTAGTCTTCGTTGGGAACGACGATATATGCCTCTTTCAAAACTGCAATAAAGTCCGCACTGCACGCAATGTTTACTTCTGCGCGATACATGCAAATATCCTCACCAAAACGCATGCACACATGTTTGTGTATTATGCGCGCACGTGCGCCAAGGCAAAGAAAAGAAAAAAGTTATTCGGCTTCGATTTCACGTAAAAGCGACGTTATAAAAGCTTATACGAGCCAGACGTAAAAAGAAGAGGCAGCTGCTCTTACCTGATAGTAACTTAGAGGATTCGAGGGTGGTGGCACGTTCGGATCGACAAGCTCCATGTTGTGCAGCCAGGGTAGCAGGTACTGAAGCAGCAGCTGTCGGACTTCTCGACGAGCCGTCTGAAACCTATGGGTGATCTCTGAAATGCAGAAACAAAATGGAAATTAATTAGATCTCTTTGAAATTGGCGAATTTTGAAAACTCTGAATGCTGCTTTTTTAAATTGATTCTGCGAGGCCTCCCGATTTTTCAATTCATGGATGAAACTTTTTGTTCGTCTACATTGACGCATCAAGGAAACAATCGGAGAGGTTTATGAGAGCTTGTTATCATAACTTTTGTTCAATAAGTTTTGAAAAAAAGTAAGGTTCAAGTGGTGGAATCGAGTAAATTTTTTCAGTGCAGTGGCTTTAGTGGAGAAGTAACTTTGAAGCGCGACGTCTTTTTTTACTTTTTAATTGCTCACTTTTACTTTATGATGATAGAAACATTTTGACCATCATGTCAAAAAAAGTTTACGAATTTCAAATAACTGTAAGTTGAAGGTATTATATGCATCATGTATACAAATGCACTATATTCTGAGTATGCCAATAATGAGTTTCTCTAAGATACCGTACTAACATCAAACAATACAGATGATTGTATAGCTAACTGCAAATACTAATATTACAAATTCCAAACTAATTTCTCGGAATGAAACAAAGCACGTACTTCAAAAGTCACAATCAAAGCAATTAAATCCACATATAATAGCTATTAATTATCCTCGTAACCGTTTCTCGCTTACTGCTAAATCTCGATTACAAAATAATTGAAACACGTTGATCCAGACTATTTCTCACATATCATATATAACTGGCCACTCCTCTGTTGCGCCTTATCCAATTTATATAAGAATCGCTAATTTTAAAAATGAGATAGTGAGTTTTTTACAAGCTACGATTCTATTGCTTGGCTGTTCGCGCATACAAAACTCTGTACATGTGTGTGTGTGTGTGTGTGTGTGTGTGTGTGTGCTGCAAATGCAGCGGGAAGTATGTAATTAGCTAGCTTGAAAAGAGCTAGTGCGATAAAAAGTATGTTTATGACGGGGGAGGCTCAACAGCCCCCGAACGAGCTGTGTAGCGTAAGCAGACTTTTTTACAGAGCGCTATTTATCTGCGTTGCATGCAATTTTGCGATATATATGCGGACGGCTTTATTAATGAACATCTGTGTATGACCTACGCCGATTTTCGGCCGAAAGTTTGACGATCGATTTTATTTATTTCGCGAATTTTAGGTCGTTAACGTTTAACGATTTGTCGTTAAATATTATTGACGTTATGATGTTTCGTTGAATATTATCGACGGCTACTTTTAAAGCTGCGCTTTTATAAAAAAAAACGCCTATCGTCAAGTTTACGAGCGACGCGGTGTAATATGGAATGTCGACGGAGCACTTTTTTACGGACTCGAGCGTTCGCGCCTAATTTTATGATAACAATGCTTTAATCAGTGTTCCATTGATGGGCAAACGCTTCGTTCGCCAGTTATATTGGCTGGCTGATTTTGCTTATAGAGTTCATTAAGAAGGAAAACTCGATGGTTCGTACCCACCTCATTAAATAATAAAGTAAGTATAACACTGAGTGCAAGATCGTTAAGCCGTTTAGACTTTGCAATCCAGGAAAAAAATTTTTTTTCGCGTTATAAAGGCCAAGTTAATACTTAAAACCGCACAGTTTCAATGGAAAACCCTGTTGCTGGAGTTATTGTATTTGAAATTTTCACGCGTACAGCACGTTACATAGTTTATTCGTTAAGTGTATTTTTTAATTCGTAATGTGAATATGTATATTCACTGAACAAAAGCAATAATTTTAGTATTAATTACGCGACATATTACATTTGTTCAATAAGCACATAAAGTATGCTAAATTATTCATAATCTGCGCATTTACCGAATTTCCTCAACAATTGCAATGCATCCCAAATTCTCTTACAACGCACAAATCACCCTTTGGTTCGCCAACTAAAAGAAGTGAACGTATATATATAAGCGCAAGGAAAACTAATCTTTCAACTTCCATTTTTCTCAAGAAATAGGCGAATTGTTGAAAAGTTTAAAGACGCGCAGCTTTTCGCGCGTTTCCGTCATCGGTTACAGCTGCACTTTTCACAGTTTCGTGCGTCACAAAGCCCTTTCTGTGAGTTACATTTCAGACGTGAGCTCTCTCGCGCATCTCGGATGAGCCATCACCTTTGCGTTGTTGACCCCTACGGGATAACAGGCCCTCGTGCACGTGCGGCGATTAGCTTTGACCTGAAGCTTGCGTAGGATTGAAATAAATTTTACTTTGTTGCGATTAGCTGGCTTGTGTTCACGATGTCGTCATCGTTGTTGTGCTCGATATAACGTGGGCTATGTACGACTGGAGGGATGATGTGGAATAGAGTTCGATGAGATATCTATTATTTTTTTTTATTTTAATTTAACTGTTAAACGCTTATGGAAAGATTTTAGTATTTTGGAGTATCGGTAGCATTTTCAGTTATTTATCAATCGGATCGCGTGAATGTGAAAACTTTTCTTTCACGATCGCAGCCGTATAAAATACAAAATTTAATAATTCTGAGGTTCCATACAAATTTTTTATTGTATGCATGGGTATTGAACAAATAACTAGTTTCCTGCGTCTACTATAACTTTGCTTTTAGGTGACGTATTGTGTGTCACACACGACCCCACAAGCTTGAGCGTAAACTTTCGAATCGCGTTCGAGTTTTACGAGTTTGCGTTTATTTTATATTCAAAGGACGTACACATTTTATTATAAATCACGAAAAGATTTGTTGAATTTTATAGAGTTATGCTCGATGCTTCCGACTGAAAGTTCGCCCAATAGATTGCTCAGATTCGCGAACGTGCACACCATTATATAGAAATAACTGATACGTGATAATTAACCTGCATAATACATAAAAACGTATAACCTTTATACTTTCTCTCAATCAAGCATAAATCAAACTTCCGCTCAAGAAAAAAGAGCAACCTTTTGTATAGCAGGAAGCAAACACAAGCACGGAGCCTCATTCATCATCACAGTTTCCTCAAACACCCCTTTCACAAATCATCCTCAGTCTGACTTCGACTCGCGTCAACATTTCCACAGAAACAGGAAGCCAAGCGTCGACATTCCTCTTTTCTATCGCGTTTAATCGGCGTTACAATAACAGACATATGCGTATAAGCGGATTTTCTGGCGCGTGCACGTGCAGTGAAAATTGATAAAGACCGAAACCGCGCGCGTAAGAGAAATGAGGCCGAGACCATAATACTATATGCTCGCGTGTGTTGTAGTACACGCCGCACACGCCGGACACCTAATAATAGGCAGTGCAGAGTAAACGAGAGCGCAAAGAGAAAAGCCGGACTAGGAATTGGTGTCCCGAGTTATTAATGGACGATGATGATGTGCGTAAACAAGCGGCAGGGAGGAAAGGGTTGGCCGGCCGAAAAGGAATCGCGCGAATGTGGCAGCGATATGTAACGTTGATGCGAGAGATTATGTGATTGTTGCCGACGATGAGATATACTCTATTAGCTGCGTTTTGTATAACAATTCAACGCTTGTGACTGTCGGAGCGTGATGGTACATATTAAATCGTACAGATATATATCATCGAAGCATTTTAATCAATTTAGTTTTAAAGTTTTTACGGAAAGAAGCATTTGGCTTATTTGGATTTGCGAAAAAAAAAATACGAATTATTAGCAGATTGTTCGCAGAACTCTGACGTATTTTACGGCAGTATATCAGCCAGCGCTATTGTTCGATGATCCACACTTCAAAATAAACAAGCTTCCAATCTATGACCATCACCCCATTCAGCTGAATTCAACATGCGTTATATCCAAATCAATGGAAATTTAAACAAAAAAGTGAGGCGATCACACAATAACAAAGGATAATTTTAACAACATGATTTTTACTTTTAAGTAATTTTCACAGATTTCTTCTACCGAAAGAGCAGGTCAAACTAATTTATAAAAATTGAAGCCCGGGATTACAAAGCCAATTTAACGTCGGAAGCGATACAGTACTTCAAATTGCTTTGTACGTCAAACTCGTGACCGGATTTTAGATAAAACAGGCTATATGGCGTTAGCGAAATAGAGTGAGGCTGTAAAAGCTTTGGTAGACTTGCGTGCATTTTTCTGTTTGCCGCGTTTCCCATGAATATATACGAGCTGGACGTTCTGACATTCAAATTGACGTTGCATACATAAGGCCACACCTTTACGAGTTCAAGATTTCGATTTTACAATTCAAATTCTCTAATGAACGTCGGTGAACAAAAATATTGAAACCTTGGTGTACAATTTTATCCGCTTATTATTTCATAACCAAGAACGTTTATCTTAAAAACTGTAGATTATTATTTATTTGATCTCCATTTTACAGAATTAAAGACTACTACGCGCTTGATGGAAGCTTGTATTTACCGAGTCGTCTCAGGCAGGTGATCGCCAAATGTTTTTTTAGCTCTTTATCAACTGCAAAAGGCCAACATTGACACTGTTGAATATATTTCTTGTCATCACTACTGTATAGCAAATTTTTGAATCACGAAGCTCTCGAGAACAATAACCGCCCCATGTACAAAGAGAAAGTTAATGGCTTACCGCTGAACATGGGCATAGTGAGCTCGGGGTGTAATTGAGCAAGTTGTCGTGACAGGTATTTCTGATTGCGGCAGTAGCTCGCGCTGAGAAGGGCATCGAGGGTCCCTGCGCGAGGTTCTCTGTCCTTTTCGCGTTCGCCTCGCTGCTGCTGTCCTGTTATAGATATATTTGATTGGGCGGTCGCTAACGCCATCGCCGACGAACTCGCTGTGCTGGTGGTACTTGTGGTGATGGTTGTTGTTGTTGTCGTCGTCGTGCCACTGATAGCTGTTGATGCTGGATCTTCTTGACCTGAAGCAGAAAGAAGTATTCGAGATTTAGTCTAGTGTAAACAAGACGTATTGAAGCGTCTCAGGGATAAATGATCCGATTTTTCCGAATCATATAGGTATAGGTCATCGAGTTCTGAGTAATGGGATTTCTTGAAAGTGACATTGACATTATTTCTTCTGTTTGTATTGTACGTTTGTAATATGGAAATACGCTTCGTTTTAGCGGCTCGTTTTTTTGAAGAAAAAGATTTTCTATTGTAGGATTATAAGAGAACCTGCGACCAGTGGTATTTCTTAGTCACTCTTCTGTACAATCTACATCGTTTAGTTAATAATTAAAACTGAGAGTGCAAAATATACACAGTGCAAAAATAATGATTATCCTAACAATTTAACCTCTTTCCTTCTCCGTTAATATAGCGCAGCAAATAATTGTAATCGGGAACATTAAGCAGTTAAAAATAATACTGATTTCCAACGGAGAGCAAAAAGTTACGGACCTTTTTATTGCGGCAATTAATTTTTCACGACCCAACATTATCCCAGTGTTCTCTACGCTACCGACGCATTAACCCCGGAGACTGATTTCAGTCGTTAACGTTTAATTATTATGATTAAAATTCTTCATCGTACTCTCAGTCTGATACGTAAACCGTACTTTTACGCCTGTCTATCTTAATTTCGACTCCACAGATTGTTCCATATTACAATGGGAACAACACGTGGTCGAGACGAAGCAGAACGCTTGGATTATTTCTGGCATCCAAGATGTTGTGAATGGAAATATTTAGCCAGTAAGTTAAAGTATATATCCGTTCTTTAGGGCTCCGCGCGTGTAGACGATGCTCATTGATTTGAGTTCATCTTCGGATGTGAAGTTATCGAGCCTAAGCTTGTTTCTGTATTTAGTCGTCGTATTTAAATTATAGACGAATATTGTACAATAATGTTTCGTAACTTTAGCGAAAGTATTATAGACATTTCAATGGAATCGGAGTTGAAGTATTTACTCAAGTATTTATCCGTTTCCTGTAAGCGCCGGATTCCAATCAAACAGATTTTTTGCTGGATTCAAAGAGGATTTCTGTTAAAACTAAAATGCCAAGTGGGCGGTTGTTCCACTTAAATCAATCCTCTTGCTTCCAGTAAATCTTTTATAAGTGTAAGTTATGCACATATGCATTTTTTGATCAAAACTGTATAAGGTAGTGCAAAACGTTGTATTTTATTTTGATGGCAACACCACTTTTTAAGCTCTCTTCAACTTTATCAAAGCGACCTCATTTAAATTCCACATGCGCAAAAGATTACGAGGATAACTTTCACAGGCATATAAAAGCGCTACGTAATCAGCTTCAACTATTCATCAATGTGTTCTCGCGAAAGCTATTCCAAAAATATACGAAATTTTATGGATAAACTAAAATCAAAGTATAAAATATATAAGCATAGTGCAACTTTGGTCAATTATCTCGGTATTCACATTTTATAGTACAGCTATATAAAAGAGCTTGAAACTTTCTCAGAATCGCATAATTTATAGTACAAAATCCTTATACCATTTCTAGGTATACCGCTAAGCTCTGTTGCCCAGGAATCCCGGGTGTTCTCGATAGCTCAATCGACTGACATCGTGTACGCGAAACAGACTCGATTTCTCAACGTCTGCTGTCGGTTAGCCGGGCGACATTTTACGCGTTAATGACGCATGTTTTTGCGAGAAGCGAACGCCTCGTCGTGCACCACTGGAACAAGTGACGCGGAAGCTGGTTGGTATTAACCTCTGTCCTTTTTTCAAAACCTCCGACGTTCTCGACTCGATCGCACGAAGGGAGATGAGAAAGATCGAATTGTACTTGTAGTAGGTTCGACGAGTATTTCATTGACAAACTGCTGGTTGCAGAGCTCAGTAATTTATTATTAGAGAGCGTGTCGTTGAAGATGTTATATTATGCATGAAAATAGCAAAATTAAGGATGCACAGTTTTAATATTCAGAATAAGGTAGTGTGCTTTTTCGAAATTTAAATAATTAACTCAAGCTAGAGTGATGTTTAACAGAAAAACGAGACATTGTGTACATATATAGATCCGAGAATAATCCTAAAATACCAACTTTGTTTTTTGTGTCAAAAGTATAATTTCTCATGGTTTGAGTCAAATCCATGACTCAGAGGGCGTGGACACTACTTGTTAGAAATGTTTTCAAAATCTCATTTCAATAAGCATGTCACGGCTTTACATTTTG
Source organism: Cecidostiba fungosa (assembly GCA_900474305.1). Lineage (NCBI taxonomy): Eukaryota > Metazoa > Arthropoda > Insecta > Hymenoptera > Pteromalidae > Cecidostiba > Cecidostiba fungosa. The sequence goes on from UCOJ01002158.1 coordinate 8,112, forward strand.
TGTATCATGTAAATCGGATCACTATAACGGGATATCGAAACGAAATTTCCACCGCGGTAATCCCAATTCGGGGTAATTACAATTTAAATTGTGCTTTATGATTGCATAATTTTTGTGTTAATTGAGATAAAAAAAGTGATATTTTGCTTTTTAGGTTATAAAATTTTCAAAGAAACTAAAAATTACAAAACGCAGATGTATCCTTTTTCAAACCCCCGTCTACGAAATAAAATGCCCTTTCAACCCGTAGGTCTTTTTTACGGCTACTATCGCAGCGTGCTTTTTATCATATCACATTAAGCTTGTCCAGTGACGCAGTAGTCGACTGGTAGGGGCTAAGCTTAACAACGAAGCCGTGACCGCTGGGAATTCCGTGTTTCGCGAGAAAATTTAAAATATTCAGAGCTCTCGGAAAGTGTGAAGTACGGCTACGTGTCCACAAAAACAGAGGGTTGGCGTGTTTAGTGCAATATACAACGATCCGTACCGAGCGGATATGATTAACAAAAAAAATGTATTCGAAGAATATTCAATTAAAATTTTTTAAATTTCAGTAAGGTTAAGCAACAGCAAGTTTTGATTCCGGTAACTATTGGGAAAAGGAATACTTATGCTAGAAGGGAGTAGATGAAGGGAAGATTAAAAAACAAGAGAAAATGAATGAGAATTTTCATTTATCTATTTCACACATTTTTCATTTATCTATTTAAATAATATAATATAATAGTACAAACGTTCACCACAAGTATATGTCGCGTAATATATAATTAACATTGTAATAATGTCGATGGTAGTTACTCGAGTGCTGCTGACCACGTAATTTTATTTATTATCCCGGGAAATGATTATAATATTTTTACCCAGCCTGTAAATAATTTTTTTTTTTCGCGTAATATACGCTAGAGCTGAATTCAAAATGCGTATATAAGTTCGCGAAGCGCACAGGAATTAAAATGAACGGCGCCGTGTGAAATGCATCAAAATTGCGAGAAAAAGCTTGATAATTATGTTGCGCGAACGGTCTAGACAGCGTGATTAAATTGTTCGGCTTTTATCCGTAGACTTTTTAAAAGGCCGCGTGAAATGTTATAATTATAGTGAAAAAAAAGGATTTCAATAATTTACTCCCTGAAAGATGAAATTTGAAAAAGCTGAACAATCGATTTTTATTTTTATCAGAGATAATTGTAGTAGAACATGCTTTTTCGAGCAGAGTATTATTAATGACTTTCTAGTACTCTCTGATGCATATGTTTTTTATTTAAAAATCCATTATCAACTACTAAAATTTAAGCATGTGAAACAAACGTATGTTCTTTACGTACAGTCTCGAGGTCTGCCTGTAGCTAGACATTGATCACTGTAACCACCATGCAATGATAGTGCGAGTAGCTTGCAAGCTAAATAACAAATAAAAATCAACATGCGTTTCGTCAAGGATTGTTGTTTTTTTTATTAATAATGTAAATTGCGTACAGTAGCATCTCTGAAATTTATTAAAGCAAAACAAAGCTGCGGTCTACTGTTTTATTACATAACAATATTTATAATGAATTGCTAGTATAAGCCTGGGGGTAGAGCATCTCTGGAGTTTATTTCATTAAACAAATTTATACGGTGGTCTACATTTTTACTAAATAAAATATTCTCTTCCGCAATCTACGATACTTAAAGTCCCCTAAAAACCATAAAAATATACTGAACGAAAATAAACGTATAAGAACACGAAGTTGACTTAGTAAAATATGAAAACTATTGTTGACTCGAATGAATTTCTACAACTGATGATGAGTCTGTGCAAAGAACCTGAGATGCATCTGGAGCTCAGACGTGATAAGACTCACCGTAATTGAAAGGTCGGACCTTTTATCTTAAGAGCATACAGCTTTTTTGCTTGGATAAAGATCACGGAAAGCTCTAGGTCTACAAAAGTTTCAACCATGATAAATTGTTGAAGCACATACTGTATTATTTTATTTAAAAAAAAAGCAAGGAATTTGTGAATATTTACAACCTACACGTTAATAATCATGCTCTTTTCAATATATTTTACTTTTACACATAAAAAAGTAAAGGCTTTGCGTTTTTTATAAAAGTTAATCAAAAGTTTTTTACGTTACCTGCGCTTTGAAGAAAAAAACAAAGTTCAAATAAAAAATATAACCATATAGAATACGCAGTCTTTTTCGTATTTCATTATGCTATCTCGCAATATTCCCTTTCGCTCTATGATATACTCACGTCCAACCAACAAAATAAAGCTATTGAACGAGAACCAATTTTATCGTCCCGCAGTAATTTCAAAGTAACGAATCTTGCAATCTTTGAACATCAGTAGTATTTCTGAAAAATATTGAACAAAAGAGCGTGTTCCAACTAAAGCTAATCAAAAACCGGACTATATATAGACGCAACTAGCGCGCCTTCCCTTATACTCTCAAAAATGACGCACCGATAACAATCAAACTCTCGTCCGATCGGCAAAATCCAGGAGCGGCGAACGATCGTCCTTCTCCATTTAGAAGCCATCAATGCAAAGGATCTAACGACCCCTCGACGTCGACTTTATACGCGGGTATACGCGCACGAGAAAAAGTACGGCGCGGCGGCGTCTCGGACCCGCTTTTGCCGATTTTACGAGTCATAAGCGCCTATACGGTCTCACACGTCCCCTGGGCTAATGGAGTCGGATTAAGGATCCTCTCTTTATCCCGATCGGGCGACTCCCCGCGGCTATAGAATCTTTCTTCGTAACGTCATGGCTATATAGGGTATAGGACGTCAGAAATAACTCGGGCGCCGTCTGGGAGCCTTCTTTATCCGTCGTCTCTTTCTCCGGAGGAGTGAGACAAATTTTCCAGCTGTTTGCTGCTACGACTAATGCTGGGAGACTATATCTCAAGCGACATTCAGTTGGCGATTCATCTATTGAATGGTCTATCATCGTTATGTATATAATCTTCGGCTCGATGGCGTTGGGATAACGAGTTATTATTATCCGATTCGACGTGCACTTGTCGGTGGCTTTAGTGGTATAATTTGAATGGATCTTAATTGGTGACAGAGGCGCTGGGATGCTTATCTGCGATTGCAGGCTTTGTTCTACAAATTTTGAGGAATTTCATGTTGTGATCTTTGCGTCTGATGCATTATTAGTAATGGTTTATTTCAACGCACTTGATGCTTGGTAAATAATTGACTTTCTTGTTTGTCGACGCGTTAATATGCAAACCTTCTCAAAAATCATTTTCGTAATTTATTTTTAAGACGATCTCTGACTTGTTATAATAATTATTGCCATAAGAACATCAATAATGATCGAATAAAACACAAACACAGAACTTGTGCAATCAACAACTATTTGATACGCAAATTGGTAATAAAACAAGGATTCTCCTGAATATTAAAAATAATTTATTATTATTGAAATAATAGATGGCTTTTATATATACTATAAGTGTTATTGAAGCTTCTCAAATAACATATATAAACCGATCTTTTGATGTATAATGGTAAAGTGCAATTGGCATATAATAATGTTAATAACTGGATTTGAATTTAATAATGATTTGCGATTAATACAATCTGTTATCAATATATTGATAATAGATTGCTTATATAATAAGCATAATTTTAAAAGAGAAACGCGGGCGTAACTAATAATGCGCTTTTCTATAACTATACATTGTTTTATGCTATAATAGAAATTTCTGTAGTATTATGAATAAATTTTGATAAAGTTAAGTCACAAGAGCTATTCTGATAAAAAATAGGCACAAATATTTACAAAGGATTTAATAAAAACTGCGTTTATTAAATTTAAAGACTACCGCATACAGCAAAAACGTCAAAGCTTAACATGATTATCAAACGATCTGATCCTATCTTATCAAAATTTGTTTATCATGCATTTTTTAAACAGTGTTAAAAATGTTAAGCTCTGATAACGATGAAAGCACTCAACAAAAAACGATGTTAACTAGTGTCATACCACATGGTACTGTAATTAAAAGGAAATTTTCTAGCAAAATAAAATATTTCATTATTAATGTTCACGCATTTTTACGTAAATAAATAGATGGATACATATATTATTCGTAGATTTGAACGCTGCTGTATTAAAATGAAAGATATACTGCCTAATTACTTATATTTATGTTCAATCAATTAATCTCTTACCCTCGTTCTTATGCGTACTCCACTGAACCTCATTTGCCCCATTTCTCTTTTTTTTATAATTTCTCCAAATATTTTGTTGTCTCAACTTTTTATGTTCATCTCATATTAATGCTCGCTGAATCTAAGTCTTTGAAGCTTAAACATTAATTTCCATAAATATTTAATTGTCTAACAGCATTGCTAAATTCATGGGCAATTTGACATAGAATGTAATTACTGATTAATTGCTATCAGTTCTGCAGTGAAGGCAAACTTTAAGACGAGAAAGAATCAATAGCAGAAACTCTTCAAAATTAATACTTTTCATGTATCCTATCATTAACTATAGACGATGAAAGGGAATATTGCTCTAAATGAACACAAATCAACATTCTAAGAGAAATTATAATTAAAAATTCAGAAACTAGAAAAAGAAAAGTCTTACATAAGAGCAAATATGCGGCTGCGTTTGTATAAAAAGACAAGCAACAAAGATAGTACCGTTATAAAATACAAAAATTAATTAGGTGAATCTCATTCATGTAGAGTATGCACAGAATAAAAAGGAATTTTGTTTACTTTCAAAAAATTGCACGAATAGCACTTGCTCTCATACTATTTTTCTTCCTACAACGTTCAGAGAATTCTTTGAACAAACGAATGTTGTATACCATATTTTATTTTCTTCTTCACTGAATACCTTTCTTGTTATACGCGTATACAAAAGTAAGCATGAGGTAAAATATACTTGAAAATAAAAATTTCAACGTTTATAGCAGCGTAGTATTATAATAAAAGAATAAATCCACGTATAAATGTCTTTGAACATAATACAGAGGACCTAATAAGTAAAACAGCAAACAAAAAAAACAAGGCCATCATCAGGGAAGAAAAAAAACGCCGCTCGGCGATAAATAAATTATTTATTGCTCAATGTCGCATAATAACAAAAGCCGCACGGCTGCATCTACTTTTATTCGCCCTCGAAGCACTTTGTCTTTTTTTCGCCCTGGCGCCGCCAGTTATCGGCCAATGGACAGGGAAGCCGATCGGTCGACAGAGACGAACGGCCGGGAAGCATATAATCGACGCTGTCCTTGCGCGTCTCGCATGAATCGATATAATACGCTCCCATCCCAACAAGCTACACGTTCTCTGTTAGCGCAACCCAATAGTTTATCGTCGAAACGTGAGCATCATCATCAGGCTATACACTGAGACATATACACTGAGACATTGCACACGTGACACGCAATACAGTTTATCGGATCACACAGAGGGATATATATGAATCATCGAGGATGCAGATTGTTGCGCGTCTCAGAAATTCCCAAGCCGTTAGCCGTCTTGTATATAATATACGTGTCATCCCCTCCTGCGTCGGATATGCTAGGTCGTGTGCGTTAATTTATCAACTGGTCGTTTTAATTTACCGCATTTGATGTTGCGCGTGACTGCGGGGGATGATACAGTTTTTGATGAAGCTATCAGAAGAGTATTACGAATGTGATACACGTGACAAATTGATATAGATCGTTAATTTATGGGGATGCCCTTATTCTGTGGAAAAATGTTCCTATATATATATATATATATATATATATACCTAATGAAGAAACTTGCGCTTGTCTTTGTAAATTTTTGTATGCGAACTTAGGGTACGAAACGTAATAAGTAACTCGTAATAAGTTTATGAAACTAAATTCGTGACTGGATTTCTACAAGTTGGATTTTGTAGAAAATGAAGTATGATGACGTTGGCTGCATAGCAATTTTAAGTTTTTGTTTCTGATGTATCCCTCTCAACCAAAGTCTAATGACGTAGTAAGTGTAATTGCCATAATTAACGTTCGAATTGGATATTTCAGTAAACACGAATATTCCACGCTTTTCGCTAATTTATTTGTTTACCGTCCAGCTGTACTAACCGCGATCAATGATGCTCAACATCGAGAGTTGCACGAAGAGTCGGTATGGTAACTTAACTGGTTGAATGATCTGCTTTTACAAAAATATTTATACGACAAATATTTTACAAACATTGTAAGTTACGCTACTTTATTGTTAAGCTGACATACTGTTCTGAAAGTTAATGAAATATAATTAACTCGTCGGTCTTGTCATATTAGAATTATTCAAATTTTTGTTTTAATATAAAAACAAAATTTTGAATAATTCTCTATATTATAGTTTAAAAAAATGTTTACACCGCTAAGGACTCTTACAGCTTCAGACTAATTAGAGTTTTCAAAGCTCTCGGCTGAATTTCACCACGACAAGACTATTTTTTAAATCTTAATCCTTAGATATTAATAAGAGCAAAGACTTAAAATATCCTCAAAGACTCGGGAGATGTGTGCCCCTCTCGGAATGAAAGCTTTTAAATATCTCTCATAGAAGATACTTTAAGTTTATACATTATATTGTGAATTCTTATTCGTTAAAATAATGATGACATTTTTTTGTGAAAAAGTTTACGATTTATACATTTAATTAAGTATAGAAGGTCATACTTTTAGTATGTAAATGGAATTACTGGTAGAATTTCATATTCTCTTAATAATTTTTCGCCTCCCTCTGAGATTATGCAATAGACAAGACATTGTACTGTTATCATCCTCGTGTTACACTGTTTCTATATACATATTATACCAGAACATGGTAGAATATATACTTACTTTATTTGTTACAAGGACAAACAAAGCATGTCAAAAAATTCATTTTAATAAGATGCTTGCTATGATGTAGTGAAAGAACATATTTTATTATCTTTAGAAATGATAAACCAAGTTACACTAAGGATACCCTATTATAAAGTAAATTTTGCAAAAAAGTGGTTATAATACACACACACACACGCACGCACGCACGCACAC
>UCOJ01002159.1:0-15178 GCA_900474305.1 Cecidostiba fungosa
CTTTTATAATATCTGAACTGCACTACTCTTCGCCGCAATATCTGAACTGCACTACTCTTCGTCGCAAAATCTGAACTGCACTACTCTTCGTAGGGAACCTGAACCACACTAGTCTTCGTAGGGACCGACGATATATAGGTGTAGGTATGTAAATATTATGTAAGGTCTCGCGTTTGCTGAATTCGACAATTTTACAAGGTCGAAACCGTATTATACTTATAGACGAGCGATTTATACTTTGTATTTATTCTTATAATTGTCTTGTAAGTTATGAGCACATTAATGTTTTTATTATACATTTATTTTGAAAGCTGCATTATAAAATGTGAAATATTTTCGATAAATTAATAATTAGTAAACTGTAATAGAAATAGTATTCACACATAAATACTGGATCGAGAAAATACAGTTCAATTTGTGTATCTTACAGAAAAATCTAATCGTTCGTTTTCTAAGAAGCAGCAAACCCATTGTATGTATGTACATACATTCAGACGAAACTCTGTTATACACAACACTATAATACATACGTCATTCCTCATTACACGACGCGAGCTTTTCTCTGCGTCGAAAAGAAAATCAGATTACAGTATAATTTCGAAGATTCACAGAGAGGCACAAAAAGCGCCGAGACAGTCAACTACTATTTTTAGCTAATTAAGCGCGCGCTCGGACGGCGTTTTTTCAAAAAGTCTGCCAAGCGAAATCTTTTGAAGCTCGCAAGTGTATTAGGAAGGAAAAAATCTCTACGTTGCTGGAAAACAGACAAGTTTTCTTATATATATATATACGGACTCGAGATTCTCCCCCTTCCTTTCTTTCTTCTAACGCACAGCTCCTTAATTCTCAGAAATTCACGTTCGCGAGCTTGTATAACTTATAATTAGCTACTTTTCCGCTAGAATGAAAATGTTCAGGCGATGCGCGCGCGCCACGAGTAACGAGATTCGTATAATACGTGCCGGAAATTGCGATGATAGACACTGCTGCTCCTTTTCTCTGTCATTGTTCTTCTGAATACAGACGTTGTGTATAATTCGCGCACGGATGTATTTTAGTATTAAAAAATGTCAAAATCGTTAATCACATTTAGTACGGATACATCGCTAAATATATAATAATATATAAAAAAGGACGATAAAAATTTAACCGTCATCGTTATTCAACGAATACTATACTATACTTATATACGGCTGCTGCTTAAGCATAATCGCTGAAACAATCGTGGACTCTTTAATTAAGCATCCACTCACCGCAAACGCAAGTAATCTATTTAATTCGTCGTTACTACCGCGAGTCTTTCTTTAATGTCGCGTATCAGCGCACTAGCTGTATAGCCGCGGGCAAACACCGGATAAGAGAAAAGCGCTCTTCGGACCGGCCATTAAACGCGCTTAATGTCTCCTTCGCAGCTAAGACGCGCGCGAGAGAGAGGATAGAGCGATACTAAATATCGATTAAAATTTCACGATTCTAGCTGCGCACACGCGACTAACGCGTCTTTATCGAGAGAAAGACGCGCGCGCGACAACATCGTGTCCCTTAATCGAAATTTACGATTTAACATCGAGGCCGTTAAATCGTAACGCAGCCGCCTATACACCTGATGCGCTGTGTGTGTTTATACTCGCTGGGAAAAAAGTGAAGTGAAATGTTCGATTTTCTTTTGTGCGGGAAGGTTTCTATCAGAGAATAACGATTAATATCAGAAATTATAAAGTTTACGGTTGAAGGTTAATAAGGAGGGAATCGTGATTAAAATACACAGGCTAAAATGGATTAGGAACATTAGATAGATTGAAACAACAAATCATCCGGTTTTATTGCTCTTTTTATAGCTATTTTCTAATTCTGTAAGTGTAGCCAATATTCCAGCCGTCTCTGTATACTCCTCGGATCGATTTCCTCCTCCATTTCATTGCAAACTAGCCACTTTAAGTGCAGAACCTACACTATCTAATTCTTATTCCGTGACAGGATCATCGAATAAACGACGCACCTGATTCGTCACGCGAGATTCAATAAAACGAGAAGCTTTTTTACACAAACGATCTTCAGTAGATTTAAAAAGCCTGTACACAAACAAAATCGTTTTTATCCTTTTAATCTGATGCCCTCGCATTTTTCATCGAAGCAAACCACATTTGTCAAAAGCCTTTTACACAGGCGCGCGCGATCGAGAATTCAAAATCTATCGTTTGCAGGCCACTCGGCGCCAGGCTGCATCCATCTCCAGCGCTTCTCTCTCCTTTCTAATCCTGACTTATATGCTCGCGCGATTCCCGCGTCGACACTATTTTCCTCGCTCTCGGCGGCTCTTTCTCGTCGATCTTGCCTCAGAAGCAGTCGTTTTATCCGGACACACTACCTAATTCTTATTCCACCGGCTGCAATAAAGAAAGACAAACGCAGCCGGTCATCGAATGAGAGAACGCGCGAAGCTACTATACTACTCCGTACGACTTGTTATACCTTTGGGAGACGTAAAAGTAGAGAGAAAGATGTTGGATCAAAGAGCGACAGCAGCTGCTGCTGCTGCTGCTGCTTTTGCGATATGTATATCCTGCGGGATTGCAGTCGATCGAATTAATACGGGGAGATATAGGTGTGGGTTGGAAGTGTGACTGTGAAAGAAATAAATAGAGGTAGAAAAAACAAGGCGGTAGATTAGTGCGCGGTATGACGAAGTATTATAGAGCATGAAAAAAGCTCGGTCGTGAAATTTACTGCAGCAGAAGCGCGAGATCGAATACTCGTAGTCTAGTGGATAATAGCGAGAAAGAGGGAGAGAGAGGATGAATGAGGACGGTGCGCTGTAAAAAAGTAGAATTAGCACAGTAGAGGGACGAGGGAATAAAGAGAGTATATATATGTATAGGCGCAGGGATTTCGCGGGGGAGGATCGAGAGGAGAGACTGAAAAACTCTCGACTCGTCGTGCACGCCAAACGCGTGTATACTGTATATATATAATACTTTTGTAGTTTTAAGTGTAATTCGGTGTTTCATTATAGTTTCGAAAGCCTACTCTCGACGTAATTTTTTGCCAATTATCGAGTGCGGAGTATATATACTTAATACTTAGTCTGATAGATGATGAGTGCGTACTTCATAGTACAGTCGAGACAAGTTTGAAGAACAGCGCTGCGAGTCTTTGTGATGGGTTTATTAATTAATCATTCCGGAATTGACTTGAACGCTAATTTTTTATTTATATTATCGAAGGATAAACAGAATTTTACTTTCTCTCCAAGCTTTTTTATAACATATTTTAAAACAAAACTCTGCAGCCTTATTACGTATACGGCATATAATGCTACAAAGGATATCGTGTATACATAAAATTTTGTATTATACACAAGCTCTCACAACGGAATTGTGTCGCGCGCTTTTTTTCTTGTTACAAATGGAAAGCCATTTGCATAGAGAGAGGTGTGTGAGGCGCGAAAAAGGTCGAAAATTAATGAAAGAGAGGGAAAAGGGCGCGCGCAAGAGACGGGAGGGAACAGGAAGTTAAAGCAACATGGGCAAAGGTATACTCTTTCACGTATAGCCGCAAATCGAGCAGTCCCTAGAGCAGAGAGAGCGACAAATGGCGAAGTTCGGTAGAACGAAAGCCCTGGACTGCATTTAGAAATTTGCATTTCACTCGTTCTCCGGCGGGTTGTGGTTCGGAGCCATGAATTAACTGGAATTTCTCTTATTGTTACGAATTGATTAACTTGTCAACGAGAATAGTATTTCATTCTCTTTTTTACTTTGTAATTTATATATTTATTTTAAATTATAATCTTTCCCTATAGTATTTGTAATGTTCTTTTGAAATTATATGTAAATTTTTTGAAATAGTATTACAACTGCTAATAATATTTTAAATCAGATGCTCGACATTATACTACACTCAAGTACGCTTTTCTCTACACTATTTTCTAAAAAAAATGAGAACAAAATAATGCAATATTATGAATATAGAGAGTACAAAGACAATCCATATAAACAGAAAGACATCTTCTCACCTCTCCCAAAAAACCTCAATCTTCCAAGACGCCTCTCGTCGTTCCTCATTTCCAGCCATAATACATATATACGAAGCTCATGAATCTCGAGTGCGGAGCTCGGCGACAGGGCGACTAAGGTATTAAATCCGCACCGGGTGCAGCACTGCAGAGTTTCGACTCAAGGCCGATACGCAGTAGTTCTGTATCTATACGTATACACAGAGTCTCAGCGAGTGTCTCGAATTTTCAAGTGAAACGAGAGTTGGAGCACTTAGAAAAGAAGAACTGGGGGAAGAAGGGGTCGTGCGATCGCGCAACTTATTCGAGCGCGGCAATTCAAGTTTGGAAGCGTAAAATCGCTGCAGCTATAAGCGTAAGAGAGTCACGAGACTCTTAGTGTGCTGCAGTGCGTGCGTCGTCTCTTGGCCTTTTGTTTTTACGATGCAAATCTGAATCTCCCCAAGAGCTTTACGACACGCGCGCGCGACACTGGCGAAAGCTGACAGACGAACAGTTCTATAGGAGTGGGAGACGAGTCTTGCATGACGCGAGTCTCGTAAATCAAGTGCATCGGGGTAAATAGCCTAGAAAGGTTACGTGCAGAGAAAAAGAAAGGCTGCTTTTATGGCTTTGCTTTTCTGTTGCTTTGGAAATGATTTTTAATCAGAGATTTTCAGGTCTTTTCCTTCGTTGATGAGTAGCTTGTATATGTCTACGTGACGTTTTTATCAAAAGGTTCTGTATAGCTATTGGTTACATTACATCGAGTAATAATGTTTACTGTTGTCGATAATCCTGAAAGTATATATAATGCTGATTATTCGCGCAAAGGATATGTCTCGCATATCAGGAATAACATTTGTAATACAAAGATGAATTGGCAATATTGCGGCCGCAGTATTTACTATCGATCGTTCCTGACTCAATTTATTATATGTGTGTATTTATATCGACTAAAAAATTTATATATCAGCAGCTAACGATGCAACTAAAATGTCTGGTGTACCCAGACTTTTGGTCGACAAATTAAAAGTTAGCCAAACACAAGAAAGTTGATCGGATTAAACTTAATGCACCAACGGATGAGCAAACTTTAATCTTTCCTAGTTCAGTAGGATCATGCGAGAGGATCGTGAACTTCTCAACAATGCTGTGTAGTTTACATATAATGGAGTTTCCTTCATTTATCTTAATGTATTTTTTATGACCGGATAAACCTGCATCAACCATTTTAATAAGCATGCTGGTAACGCAGATTAGTCGTTTTCATGCTCCTTGCATTCTCAATCCACTCTAATTGACATTAAACATTGTTCACATTTATGAATAGATATTGAAAAAAGGCTCTTTTCCTAATATATTGTGGAACACAAGTTTTTAAGTGTAATTCAAAAAGCATAATAAAGCTAATTAATAACTGTCTCACGTCAAATAACTTAATTTAACCTTTCTTGTATGCCAGATAATTTCATTGTAAGTTTACTACATGTATAACAAACAACGACAGCAGGTGTAGTTGAACGACGGTCTGAGCGTTTATTTCACCACTAAGTCGACGTCAAGTCTTACGTCCTGAGCTTCCAGTCAAAACACCGCTAATGCATTTTAATCTCGAGCACATAACTTTGTAGTTTTGTCATTCACCGCTAAAATAGACAATATTATTACTGCAGTCTAATTTGTTCATTAAAATATTATTCGCAAAGAAACCTATAATACAAATCGACAGTTCGATCATATAGACCCGCAGTTTACTTTTCTTTTATACGCGTATACCCTTATAGATATTACGCAATCCTTATTATTCATGATCAACATAAAAGAGACACTGATTGCACAATTACCGCGAGAGGGTCTTTCAAATCAGTTCGCGTCGACAGGCAGCGTTCCTCGAAACCGTATAATATATTCGCAGCATAATAAACTATATAAGCTCTCGCAGCCATTTAAAGAGATCTCTTTCTCCCCCCCCCCCTCCTGCTATATATATTTCTTCAAAAGCATTACAGGCAGTTTTCCGCAGGGGCGCGTTGGTATATTATACCAACGCCGACGCATTATTACACTGCACAACCGGTCTAGCCTTCATTGTATTCTCGTCTGATATTCGTTTCCCTCGCGGCTGCACGCTCTACTATAATAGTGACGAGGCCATTTGTCCTCGGCTTTCTCCGCACTTTTATAATATAAACGCGCTTTTGCGAATGATGCCCGTTTCATTTTCCTTTGAGCGCGAGACGCTCAAGTAAAATACTTTTTAACCCTCTTTCTGCTCTGTGTGTGTGCGCGTTATCCAGATCCGCGAACAGTTTTATTGGGTAGACTCAGGAGTTATTGCTAGATAAAATAAGGGAATATGCGTGATAAATTGGAAACCTGCAGGGGTATGCTCTTTTGTTTACGGAGAATTTACATTTTCTTCTCCAGTATACAGCTTGAGCGTATGGATGTGAATAAACTGAATCTGCTTTGCTTATGTATACGTGGATTTTCTGCTGAATTTTGCTAACCGTGAGTTTTTACCTGGATAAATCGATCGATATTCGATTGAATTTACCTTATACGCGATTTCTAGTTGAAAATATAGGATTTCGAGTGCATAGATGATTGTGGCGAGCTTTACCAATGGTGAACACGACTCGTAGTTTTATTAGCCTTCAAAAATTGACATTCTGTGTGTTGCGTCGCAACACAACTATAAAACTGAAAATATATATATTCACACTACAGGAGACAAACTATATGCACATTTACTATAAAAACAGCTTAACTAACAGATACAATTAACTAACATTCTACGTGATTTAAAACAGTAGGATCTTTTACTCACTGACGGACCTTTCTCGAGACAAACAACTTTTTATACATACAAAAAATTTACTTCAAACTCAAGACGATCGAGGAAAGGACTCTCTCACGCACAGCGCTCGATGAGCTGTCGATTTATGACAGGATCGGGTTTATGACGGACGGATCTTCCTCTCTCAGTGCACATGTGCGCTCAAGATGCACAGTTTTTTCTAAAACAGACGTGACCAAACGAACTTTTCCTCCAACCTATCAGCACCCTGAATTTCCCTCCAGATTCACCCTAACATACCATTTCCTGACAGACCAACGATCGCAACGGACAGATCTCACCAGACAATCACAGAGTACAGAACACAGCTTAGCTTGCTCTGTGACTCAAACATATACAATTATACACACTTCATTCAGTCAAACGTTCATTTCATTTTCTAAACTATATCGCCACTAATTATAACACCATTTCGGAGTTAACATATACTTTTTGTTTTTATAAATAAATCTACAATTACAATTTTTAATCAGTCGTTTAATATTAATTCGGCGAACGACATAAGAGGAGATTATCAACACCTTGTTCCTTCGCAACACTGTGATTGAAAAATATATATTATATTTTGATTAAAATTGTCAAGTATATTTATCACAATTTTTAATGAAGAATCTATAATATAATTAAATATAAATTTTATTTGAAAATTTATACGCAGGAGTAGATTTTCTCACACATTCTACAATATAAAATCAATCTAATATAATTCCTTAGCGTATAAAATACAGTCAGAACATATACAATACAAAAGATCCAATATAAACATCGGATATCGTGCAGCTCTAACAATGAACGAAAATATTTAGGGACGCCGTAAATACGAGGGACATTATTTTCGCCAACTTTGAAATAAAATGCGCGAGAGCTGATCACGTCCATAACTACTGCGTCGCGCGCAACGGCGAGTTTGCGCTCATTTCCGTATAACGATCTCAGGATTATGTATGTCTATATATAAAAGCTGGGAAAAGGCTCGTTGTGCAATTGTTCGTCCAATGAAAGACGGCCATCGTGCGCGCGTATTTAAAAATAATGAAGCAAGACGATATTCCGCTTTAGAAAATATTTCGATGCAAAAAAAAGGCTGCGAGCGAGGGCCGGGCAGATGTCGAAGATCTCGACACGCGCAAGCTTGACGATCGTCGTCGTGTTACATTGTTATCCCCCTCGGAAACTGCTCGTTATATTATGCGCTTCTGTTTGCAATATCATCCATTGGATGTCTAATAAGAGCTGCTTAGACTGATTTTTTTAATCATAATATTGTGAAGGATCACTGTTATAGCATCTGTACAGAGTATTATAACGAATGAATTACTCGTTCTTGAATATTAGGTGTTACAAAGAAAGTAATCGAATCACAATACGTTATCATTAAATAAAAAAATCAACAGAAAACCACCTTACAATACTGGTCAGTTTGTTTGTCAACGAGGTTTGCAAAACAACATGTTTACAAGCAGCAGCATTGGCATAGGATCGGAATCGTAGGGCAATGCGTTTGGACTTAGCTATACATATATACAGCCTTCCAGTCTGCGCGTATAATCGAATCGGCGCGAGTTCGCGATGTCGCCTCCGCCCCTTCGTCGCGACGCCCCGGCCAATTCCTCGCTAATTTACGTTCTTGCCGGCGACTAGACGAGCGAGCAAGAGAGAGAGAGAGAAGGATATCGCTGCTTGGGACAAGAAAACGGAAGTGCTTACCCCGGCACGCGCTGGACGTTAACACGTAGAAAAAGTGGCGGAACTTGTAGGGGATTGCTATGCTGTAGAGTCGAGGAAAAAGTTACGCGGAGAGTTTAAGGTTTTTCTCTTTGGCATGATTTTACTTGATGCAGCTCTTTGTGTTCTGAGATATTTGCTTTAAGGCGATTGCTGCGTTTTGATACTGATTAATTTTTTGCAAATGCAAATTCTTTCGACATGATCAATTACAGGATTGTTTGTTTTATAATTATTTTAAATTTTGATTCAATATTATTATTTTCTAATTGAATAATATATTCAAGTTTTTGAGGCAGAATATCAATCAAATTAAGATGTATATAGATATTAAGTACTAACTTGTAAAAAATATTCAAGTTTTATGCCATTTTTAGAAATTAACTCGGAAATTAATTAACAATCCGCACGTAATAAAATTGAGTGCACTGATGCATTTTGCTAATTATTTTAAAATGTCACAATGTCATTTAAAATGATTTTTCATAGAATTTTTATAAAACAGTATCTCGTTAATTTTTTGTGAGTTATTGTACACGCAGTTATATTCCAATTACTCTTATCCTCATCCCACCAAAGAGCAGGAAAAAAACAAATGACATTCAATTTACAACAACGTCACAAACATTCACGGAAAATCGTCAACAAGTTATTTAAACAAACCGACGGAAGTATCGGAGTTAGCGGTTAACGGATATTTACCAAGTTGCTTACATATACTTTTTTGCAAGCAGGTCAAAGTCCCTTTTAGTGCCGAATTTAATGGTGGAATTTAAATGGCAGTAGAGCTTTTCGTCAACTCTTTTTTTTTCTCTTCGAAGGCTTTTATTTGCCGCTGAATTTTTTATCGCCGTACTTCGATTTGGTAAAAGTTTGTGCGGTTAAGCTTTGAGTGCGACGAAACTCGCCGAAAAAAGAACCGGCGCGAGAGTTTGCGCCGGGAAATGCGATTGATTTTGTCACTGCTGCTGAGCTGCATCGTTGAATCTCGCAAAAACTTTCGTTTCGTACGTATTTTCTATTACACACAGGCTGCGCATATTCAGTTCCATTACTATATTTGCATGCGAATGTTCTATTCATCCTATACAATAAAACATACATAATATATAATTCTTCGCATTATAATAAAGAATTAAATATAAAGCAAGTATAAATCAGGCAAATGAGAATGATAAATATCTTACACAGACATAAATTTTATAGTTAAAATTACTATTTGAGATAGTAAAGTCAAGACTGTTGTTAATTTTTACTATCTGAGAGATAGTAAGTCTTTAAGATTAGTAAAATATGAAAATATGTTAAGTTATACCTAATATAAAATCCCTGGTAGAAAAGTTAGCTAATTGGTGACGAAGCTAGCTTAAATAAGCTAATTTCTTCACCAATTGGCAAACTTTTTTACCAGAGGTTTTATATTAGGTATAACTTAACATATTTTCATATTTGACTTTTTTCATATTTCATTTGCAGGTTTAACAAACTTTATTTTACTATATTTTATAGTAAAAATTCTCATTTACGTTTGCACGCGAATTCAAAATAAATGTAACTATCTTCTATAGTAAAATTTACAATTTAATGTATTATTTGCAAAATAATATTTTGTACTATCTTTTATAATAAATGCTACTAATTGAAAACTCTAACCCCACTTTACTATAAAAAATGTTAAAAATTCCTATTTTTTTGTAATTTCTACTATAACATTTTTCTCCGTGCACTGTCTATATAATTACACCTTAGAACCAAACACGATCGACCTGTACAAAACTATACAGTCACACAGGCTCACAGACTACAGTAACACACTATGAGGAGGCTAGCAGTGCGCGGTAGCATCCATAATGTTATTCTCGCGCGATTCCGCATTGTCGGTCGGCGAAACACGTCGATCCCTGAATTTTTAATAGCTTGGAGTTAGTATAGGAGAAAAAGCTGGGCGGCACGTAAACAGGTGAGCCCACCCGAGGAAACAAACTGCGAAATAATGCAGCCTACTGAGAGAAAGAGGAAGTGGCAGCGTTAATGTGTAGAGAGAAAAGGAGCTTCAAAAGTTATGTTGTAGAGAAAGAGGGAAGTAAAGTGTGTCTCTTCGTTTAGTCTTATTACATGACAGAATGTCGAACGATTACTTATTGATATAATATATTTGTCACTAAAATAAATAGTAAAATAATCACAAATGAAAGCCACTATTCGAATGAACATAAAATAAGCATAATAATAATCCAGGCAGATCAAACACTGCATCAGGCGGAGAAAAAAAATACACGTTGCAAGAGAGCTTGTTCCCGAAATCGGTTTGTATAAGTATATTCTTAGAAACAGCCCTTTCGCAGGCGCGAAAGCGCATTTTCTGCATTATTAAGAAAGGGTAAAAATTACTTTTCCATTTCCCGAGTCACTTGCCGCCTCCGCGGCTTTTCTTAGCCTGCAGCAGCTTTCTCTCGCGCGCTCTCGTGTTTCCCCAAGCGAATACGTGCATTGCGCGCGTGGTATATATAGCGGATAATGCAATTGCAAAAATACCGCCGACCAGTTTATCCTTTGTTTCCGTCTGTTCTTGTTATTTTTTATGTGCTCTCTCGGCTGATGTTTGATGGATGAAAATGAAAGAAACTATTTTTGGTTTATTTCTCGACTTTACGAGTATCTACTTTTCCCTGTTATATTTTTAGATGTATTGTTTTTCTAGATTCGTAGTATTATGCGCGTGCAAATGTTTTTATGAATTTTATTTCCAGACTTTTTTATACAATATCGCGTAAAACATTGAAGGTATATTGTATACGTACTTCCATCAAATATTTTTGGAAAGATTCTATTGTTGAAAGTCGCACAATAGACTGACTTGAAATAACAATCGACAGGTTTTTTTGTTTCTATTTTTTTTTTAAATTCAAAATTAAAATCCCGATTTTGAAATCAAAACTTGAATAATAATTCAGTTTGTTAAACGGAAAATTACACAGATGAAGTCAATGCTCGAAATACCGTCTCTCTCTCTTATCACTTATATAGAAGCATTAGCGACGGCATTACATAAAGACAGTCTCGATTACTTATTACCAATTACGGCCACTCGGCGAATATATCGCATTCGCACACACACCGTTCTTTTTTCCTCGATTGCACGAGTGTAGTATTACATCTCCACTATACACAACAAGAACAAGGAGTATAGAGTTCGCCTGGGCGCACCTACACCGGCTCAGCTGCCAGCTGATGCGCGCGCAGCGTTTCTCTCTCTCTCTCTCTCTCTTGCTCGTACCAACTTTGCGCGCGCGCGTCTATCCGGCGGCGGCCATTTGTGCTCTTCGTCTCAGTCTCGTGGTCGCGTCTACTCATCGCTCTTTCACCTGGGCCTTCTCTCTGCATTCTATATCCCTCACATCATCGATCGAAACTGCATTCGAGAGCAGAGTAGGTATAGGATACCCGGAGCATTATATCAAAAGCAAGAGCGAAGTCGTGCATCATCCGCGCGAGTTTTTATCTCTCCGAACAGTGAGAGAAAGAGAGAGAATCATATAGTTGTGTGCGGAGCAGCGTGTAAGTACTTAGCTACTTATTCATTGAAAAAAAAAAAATTCTCCGACGCGTCGAAGACGGTGTGCGGTTTAGTATAGTTTATATTAAAATCTATAACGTGGGGAAATGGCGGACAGGTCAAACAACGGGATGAACATGCAGGACGACAGGCGATCTGCTGCCGAGAAGGAGGAGGATAAGATTCAGTCGGAGAAGGCGAACGAGTATGTCCGAGAACTTATGCAGGAGAAGCATGATCTCGATACCCAGAAGGCGCCCAACGCCGCTCGACTTCTTGATCAAGGTAGGAACTGTTTTTTTTTCTTTTGCTTCTGGTTTTAGCGTCGCTTTTCTTTGTCTGTTTGATCGGGGCGTGATCAGTGCTATCGGAGATAGTTATGATTTCCGTGTACGTGATGCGCGTATATATTACCGGCGACGTTTGTAGGTTAGGTTAGGTGCGTCATTTTGTTGCTTGAATTATTTGCGTGCGCAGAGTCGATCGCTGGAGTTTCGGAGCTAGGATATGGACTCGGAGCTTCCTACTAGCGTAAACACTATAGCTACTCTTCGATCATTCTAACCTCTTTGATCTTGGGACGATACTAGTTGAGACTGACTCTGTGGGTTTCATAAAAGCTCTTTGTGTCAGTAACATGTTTAAAAATTGATTGTTGTGAATTAGATTGAGGAATACAAATACTTATTTTATTTATATAAAGATAAAGCCAGGATTTAATTACTCAAACTCAAGAACACCGCTGTGTGTTTAAGAAAAATATCTGGGTAGTCCCATTAATTTTAGATTTAGGGCGTTATTTGAGTTACTGCTACCTTAGAAATGAGTAGACTGAACTCGTTTTGCCATGTTATTTGGTCATGGTTATGGCTGGGATAGAGACTACACCTTTAAATAATGGGATTTCCCAGATATTTTTCTCGGTGTTCATGCTTTGAATATTGTATTTGATTTAATATTTAATATTATTTTTAGAAACTTGCAAGGTTTACATAGTTTATAGGATATGTTATCACTCGATGCTTCTCGATTCATCATATGACCAATTTGAAAGCTTAAATCGAATGCTTGCTTCATATTCATTCTCAATTGATATTTTAATAATTTGAATATGTATGGAGACTCACAATTTTCAATACATACCATTTCAATTGAAACTTCATAACTATATTCTTATACATCTCTATATACGTGAAAAGTAAATTCATGCAACTTGGATAAAAATTCAAAGGAACATGACGATGCTTTGAAATAGTACTGTCACTTATAGAATCAACACTCAGATTTTAATAAAACTCGCACAGTAGTTGATTTCAGCTTAACAAATACTCACTTAAATTTTTGTAAAGCTAGCTAGCATGAGAAACGGTTAGCATTTTTATTTTTCGTATATTAACAGACTTAATGGGAAAATAATCATTTTCGAATATTACAACATTTACCATTATATAAAAGATAAAGGTATAACGAATATTGATTTTAAAAATTATCGTTAGAACTGTTTTGTTGTCATTTATCATCATTATTTGGTATTCACAGTTTACATATGCAATTTAAATAACATTTAACTGTCTAATTAATAAAATAGGAAAAATAAAAGAAAAGTGTAAACTTTTCGACTAGTGCGGTATCGACAGTACAACCTTAATGCAATTCAACTTTGTTAATATTATTATTATAATCAAATTTATTTTTAAACCATTTTGAAAAATTCGTATGAAGATAAACAGTTAATGGTTTATTTATTATTTATTTATTTAATATCAGAAAAATAAATTACATATTTACATATTAAAAATATAGAAAACAGTAATTCTGCAGAGGTAAATAAAATTATCTGTTTGCAGATAATGGTTTATAATACATAAATTTTAGACAAAATCAATAATAATATATTTTCTGCGTGCATTTTTATTAAAAAAAAACTTTAAATATTTGCCAAGTTCAAGATACTTTTTACTGATCCGATTGGTTCGGTTTAAATCTAATTTTCAGTTTCCCAAGACTATTACTCTCGATACGATGCAATTCACGCTATGCAGATGCTTTGTTTATTTTATCTCTTCTCTCCTTGATGCGGGCGCGGATAAATCGCCTCTCGGAGAAAATCAAGCTGTTACTCTCTAGTGCGTCGATCAATATTTTAATATTCGATTGATTGCCGGCGTGTTTTCAGCGGATTTCGTAAATTCATTCGAGTAAATGGAAAACGGTGAAGTTTTCGTTTCGTAAATTAAAATGAGTATTCTGATTGGCTACTGCTTGATTGCAATTTATTTATTGTACGCGTCTGTTTGAACCGCCATTTAATATTAAAACACGAATATTTTATGTTATAATAATAAATATATACCACCCCCGCATTGCTTTTATTATTCAAAGCTATCAAAATTAATTATAAAATAAAATAAGATTTTTTTTCAATTAATTTTTTTTCATTAATGCTTGCAAATAACTCATATTTTTAATATAAAAGTAAAAGAAAACCCGACTGTCTAATTTTGATCAATGAACTAAACTAGTATCACCAAATGTTAGTTTTCTTGCTGCCGAATAATACAGACAGATAATATTTATCGCGATCTAATGTATAAATAATGTATTAATTAAACTTCTTAAGGTGGCTCCAGTGAGTTAAAAAATTTAAGGGATACAAAAAAATTGTAGGGTATTCTTGAAGCCTCCCTCTATTTATATCCAAAAAGAAATAGTACGGTCGCCGACCGAAATATTGAGAAAAAAATGTTACAAAATTGACATTTTTACATGGGCCTTATGGAAGTAGCAACCGCCATTCTCGGTCTACCGTATATTACTCAACTCTAAAATTTAAGATCCCGAAAAAAAACTATGAGGTTTGTAGATTGTGTCACGTACTTTACAGTGACGTTACAAAAAGTATGCGTTACCGATCAAATAAACATTAAAATTAAGAACGAAAGTTTGTTAACTCAGGTTAGAACGTGTTCGCGAGCGCTTTCACACAGTGCGTTTCACCTACCGTTCGTAAATTCACAGAGCATGCACACTGATGTTTTTG